>JBBPNU010000681.1:0-14283 GCA_038091055.1 Leccinum angustisporum
CTTTCGAGTGGCTACCCGGCAACTCGGGCTCCCGACCCGGGCCGGAGAGCGCTTCGCCCGCCCACTCTCAACTCACTACCACCCTCTCCTCGTAGCAAACGGAACGATCTCCAAAGAAAGTATCTTCCGGATTGCAGGACACAAACCGGGTTAGACTTTGCCCAAGTCAAACTCCTCGAACTAATATTTATAGATAGTTCTGTCGGCCATGATCGCCGAGACAGTGCGTATTGATTGCCAGTTTACTGTGACAACTGCGAATGGTTTCCATGGAAGAAAATGCTGATCCGAAGGCTAGTGGCTAGTAAATAGTATTGTCAGACCACTGAGACGGTGAGACCACTCATCTTATGATAAGGTGCGGCGCTGAATCCTTACTTCATGCCAAGCTCACCGAATGAAACAAACTCAAAATCACCACACCGTCGATCGGGATGACGTGATAGACGTCAACTTGGGTTAGGTGGCTATTCCCGTCATTGATCTCATGGATACTGTACTTATGGAGTAAGTACCCTCCCGCAACCCCTTCAAGTCGGGTCCTCTTGCCGAGCTCGGCTGCCCAAGCACTGCTTATCTTATCTGATAGAATCCAATGATTCGTAGGTGTGTACCCTATGATCAGTCTCGCTTAGTGAGCTTGTTCGTGACATTATTAGCTAGTACCAAGTATTCATATGATCTATCGTCCTTCAAGGCAGCCGTCCATGAGGTTGAACCAGGATGCCTTGCGCCGGACAGGGATGGATTTCTATTCTGCGTTATCGCAACTTCCTATTGACTCCTTATCTAGATCCTCTCGAAAGTCATATCGAAAAGGCAATCGGCGCCGTATCAGCCACGAGATCCGCCCGGTTGGTTTTTTTTTTCGCGTGGACGGATGGTGATATTAGCGGCATCACTTGTAACCTCTTGGACTATCACCAACTTGGGGTCACGTTGTCGTCATTCATAAAGTTAGGGATGCAGGTACGCAGCAGCTTTGCCCGGTAATATTTTCCCCCTTGTAAGATCAAACCATCTTTCGGCATGAACCGCAATCATCCAGCGCAATCTGGGTATGTATATCTTACATGGAATATGCTTCATGATACCATAACTCCTTGATCGATCCTCGTCTTCTTTCACGCGCTTTTCTGTAAAATATCGTAATGACCGGGCCTGATGCAAACAAACCATCAACGAAGTCGATGTGACCAGAGAACGATAATCGCTCACCGGTATAGTAAAACTAGTGGTTCTGCACCACCCGACACGTGTTCCGAAAAATCGACAAAGTTGACCTGGCCGTTTGCAGAGCGGCCATCGAGATAAGCGACCTTGACGTGAACGTTCATTGCTTGGGCGAGAGCAGCCACCTGAACATGATCTTTTCTTCCGTGATGCCAGGCCACAGCGGAAAGACAATGCCATGCACACTCACCTGTCTCTTTCCCGAGTGGTTCCACGAATCGCCGACAGAAATCGTCGACAGAGATTTGCATTTGCGACTCGGGATCGAAGAGAAAGTCTGCGAACTGATCGTCGTTGCGCATCTGGGCAGAGGTCAGCAGACGCATATACATCACGATGTAGTTGGAAGCTGGAAGGATGGCGTGAGACGGACGGAGGTCATGTACAGATGTCAATGGTGAGCGTACACATTGGGTCAATGAAAGTGCTCCAGAGCTCCTCCTTTGCCTTTGCAAGGCCTAGTTGACGGGACCGAACCACATCCTGGAGGATCTCATATGGTTGTTCATAGACACTGTCGTCGAAGCCGGCGGATAAAAGCATATCCCTGGTAGCAGCTAACCGATCATTGTTGACCCCCTGAGAGCGTATGAGCCGATCCAGGTAAGCAAATGCCAACGCTAAAGGACTGGAATGTATCTAAAAATGAGATCACGACAGATAAAGTCTAGTCACCTCGATAGAAACAATCGCCATCGCCTAAAGAAGATTACAAAGTAAGATGGTCGATTGCGTCATACAAGTGAAAGATGCGACATCTACCTTTGGCGCGAATGATAGTCCTGTATCCTTGATTGACGAGAGCGTCTATCTGTGCCAGGAAATCCGGGGAATTGGAATATTCTTCACGCAAGACAGATGTTGCTTCAGGCGGAGAGACTAGAGGACGCTCTGACCCCATGCTCTCTTCAAGAAGTTTCTGTGGACGGCTGTCACGAGGTAAAGCCGATGTGATCGAAAAGCCATACTTGCTTGATTCATTTCGTAGAGCTGAGCTTGCGTCAGATCAGCGATATCTAGAAATCGAATTCGTGAGTGGTTTCTTGTGTTTTGACTAGTGTGGTGCCAACGCACCCATGTCTTCGGGCAAGATAGGATGTCCACTGAGAAAGGGCTCTGGTTCGACTGTTCGACCGTCTGTGTCTTCTGGTAGATCTGTGCTTCTCAATCTCGCTGCGATGGCGTTAGATCCAGACTTGAACTGTTTGGGGGGACTTACGTGGACTGGGCGGTTTTTGGGAGCGGGGCATGTGGGAGAGCGTGGCGCGGGACTTTCGAATATTTGAATAGATCGATCATCACTCATTGGTTCGAGCCCTGTCGGAGCCTAATATCGTCCCCTGGTGCCCTGGTGCCTTTCCGTTCGATCGTTGCTGATCACTATTTGTAATAACCACAGGGACATCACCAGCGGCCATCGAGATTTCTCTTGCCAGTCTCGTACATGCACTCATAATGGCTAGAGACTTGTCCCTTCTCTTCTCCAGCCTTCCAAATTACAACTTCAAGAATCGCGCATGTTCGTCGAGTTTACCAAGTATCTCTTCTCGCTCCTCGATTGATTTCCTCGAACTGAAAACAAAAGTCATTACCTACCTGGCCCAACGTCGACACAGCAAGAACTCACAAAGACTGAGCAAAAACGGGCACGTCTGACGAATCTTTGATGTATCCCAGCTCGATCAAGGCCCTTTGGCGAGAGGCGAGCCTGCAGGCACGTAGCAATCGTCAAAGACACGTCAACAAGCCAGGGAGTGACCGACTCACTGTTCCATCGGGGTAGGTGGCGGCTTGTGATGCTTCCGCTTTGGAGGCCACTCAGCTATCTCCGGTGCCTTGATCCCTGTATCAGACCCCCTGGATTTTCTCGCCGCGGCTCTACGTCGTTTGTGCTCCTAATGCATATTGAACGTCCTCATTAAATCAACGAGTTCTGCCATGTGATCCGTACAAACCTTGAGCGCATTCCGCGATCGCTCTTCCTCGATCCGACTGGGAACCAACACGTCATCGTTTCGATGGCTGTACTTCACGCCTATCGCACCGAGCATCTTTTGTACATCATCTTCTTCTGCAACCTCGGGAGCGTCTGATGCAAACGCGTGGTCATTCTTCAGAACGAATGCATAGTTCATTTACTTACCATCATCAAAGAGCAGAGCAGTCAACCCGCGCAGATCCGCCTGTAGGAGGTATCAATGTCCGAAAGCTCATGCGACGAAGGAATCATAACTACGTCTTCCTTGCTCCCTTTTTGATCCGCTTCTTGCAACCAGTCATCCTTGGCAGTCGACCGCCGCCTCGATTTCCCTCTATGATGGGCCAAGGCCCAGTCGAGCTCAACGATGGATGCCATTTCGATCTAATGCCAGACTTTTGAGTCCCTCGGCCATAACCCCGAATTCGATCCCTTACCGCGAGTTTGGTAGCAAGGGTATCCTCGTGTAGTTTGAATATGTTTTTCGCACCGAAAAGCTCGCCTGGTCTCGTGGTATCTCCTTGCACGCCCGAGAAATACCTGGCGACACCATACTCTGTCAAATCCGATTATCAACTATTCAGACACGGATCTTTACCTCGTTTGTACGCTAGCTTGATAGCCAATCGCCATCTGCTGTTGCTTGTAAAGTTGTCGAGCGTAAATCAATTCTTCGATCGAGCCTGCTCCCAAAAGTCGGTAAACATAGACATCACGGGTTTGGCCGAAACGATAGGCCCTATCCATTGCCTGCAAGTCATGGGCGGGATCTACAGCAGTCAATGCAACGCAACACCAAGCGAAGCGGAGGGTGCTTACTCCAGTTGGGGTCTTCACAGCGGTATTCTCGTCAGAAAATGAAAACAACAACGATTCATCGATCCTCACCAAAGATGACAACTTTATTGGCGCCAGTCAAGTTCAAACCAACTCCCCCGGCAAGCGTGGAGATCAAGAATATGAAGATGTCGGGGTCTTCATGAAATCTGTCGATAATTGGCATTCCTGTTGGGCGGAGGGCGTGAGTCTCTCCACTGCTCGACATGAAGCTTTACTCCCTACTTTCTGAAGGACTGACGGATCCGTCTATTTTCAAAAATCCGTAACCTGTACAGGGATGAACAGATGGAAACGTCACAGCTACATTCATCGTACCGCGATTATTGAGATGGAATTGCAACATTTCAAGCAACTTGACAGATTTCGTAAAGATAAGAACCTTGTTCGATCGATCCTTTCTCCAATCTTTGAGTAATGTATCGAGAACCTATAAACCAATCCATTGGAGTGTGATGCTTACAGAGAACTAGCGCGACTCACTAGCCATTTCCCACAAAAAGACGGTTGCATCATCGCCGTCCCGAATTTCGGAACTGATCCCCCTGCAAACGCAAGCGCGGCCAGCTCGCGATGCCGGAGAGTCTGTAGTGCGATGAGAACTGCAGAATGCAGTCAGAATCCTTGAATCACTCACCTGCTCTTGAGTATCGTGGGGAGCTAACGACTTTGTTAGTCGTGGTTACCATTGTACATAAAAACAACTTACCTGGGAGAATTAGCGCCAAGTGATTCGAGACTTTGATCAAGATCGACGTGAATTTCAGAACGTCTCCCTTGCCAAACGGATGACAGCAATCTTTACGCCTTGAAGGACGTCAGCAACCGTTAACCAACCTACTTCATTCTGGACGGACTTTTGTTGTGACTGACAATCGCAGAGTTCATCCTTTCGAATAATGTTTTGGACTGGGTCCATTGCGAGAACGCGCTTGTACACCTTGATTTGTTGAGGTGACAGAGGACAGAAGACGACCTCATCAATCTTCTTCGGTAGCTGTACTATTTTCAGTACCATGGGATAAGGTATGACACGGATTGTTTACCTGATTCTTGATGATATTCTTGGTTCTGGGAGACTCGTCAGAGGTGAGGGAAACAAAGTGACAAGCACTAACCTTCGCTTGAAGAATCGTGGCAATAACTTGTCCCTTACTACCTCTGCGACAGCCTGCAGAGAGTCAGCCGTTTTCTTCCAACACAATAGAGAGGTTGCGTCTCACCAATGACCTGGTTCTTTCTGCCTCGGTCGCATTCGTCGATTGACCGACAGTCAACGGTTTGACAACAAATCCTTTCCACTGTTTCATAGACCCCAGCTCTCCGGGGTTGGTCCAGTCAAGAATCGTCCACAGTTCGTTGTAAGAATTCTGTATTGCTGTTCCCGTGAGACCGAACCGCCGCATACACGTGAACCGGTGGAAAGCCCTAGTAATCTTGGACCGGGGATTCTTGATACGATGGGCTTCGTCAACCATGATAACCGACCAGGGAAGCTCGTCGAGCAACGAGATATCCTTCCGCGCGAGATCAAAAGAGGTAATGACTGCAGAGAAATAAGCCTAGCTCGGAACTGAGACTCAAATGTACACCTACCCACATCCAAACGTCCCATCTTGAAGTCCGTGAGGACCCCCTCTCGGTTCGTCGGCGAGCCAGTATAAGAACCAACTTCAAAATATCCCCACTGATAGCATCCCCGTTGGCTAGAGTGTACTCTCGTGAAATAGATTGGCACCCACCTTCTCAAGTTCGCGCTTCCAATTTTCGACCACCGAACACGGTGCGATAATCAAACAAGTCGGCCATACAGCATCCGGGGGAGGAAGAGTTCGATGTTTTTTCCACTGTACACCATCTTGAAGTGTTGAGACATGATTCCGTCTCCGATCAACATCCCTCCGATCACCGTATTTCTTCATAATAGCAGAGAGGAATGATATAACCTGAATAGTCTTCCCTGCATCGTTGCCAGGATGAGAGACTCTCCAGTGCATGATATACCAACACTTACCCTACAGTCAAAGTCGCATGAGGATCTTAGAGTTGAAACAGGAGCAACAAGTTGACCTACAAGACCCATATCATCACCGAGAACTCCACCTCGCTCTTCGTTATACAAATCCCAGAAGAATTGTACACCTTCACGTTGGTATTCTCTCAGATAAGTATTGATTGCGGCTGGCACCATAATACCGTTCTCGCGGCTTAAGACAACAGGCCCGAGGTATTTCTGGCCTTCGCGAAGCGGAAGGCCTGGTCGAGGGCCGAATGCCTGTAGAAGACGAGTTAAATGCAACAGAAATAATACAGTGCGAGGGGTAGCAGACGGGATTGGCAATCATGTCCTCCTCGCTTTCAGATTCCGTCTCGGAGTCTGATGGGATAGCTGAGATGGCTTGGGCGGCTTTCTTTACAAATTCGTCTTCTTCCGATTCCGACTCTGTCTCAGAGTCGTCTACAACGCATTAGCTCGAGGATCGAAGAAAGATGCTTGTAGTTGATCACATACCCTTCGAAGGAGGCGTCCGCTTGCGCTTTGATGGAGGCATGACTTGCGGAAAAGAGGGTGTCTTGCGCTTCACTGTATGCGCAGGTGGTTCTGCCTCCGATTCTGATTCCGTCTCAGAATCGTCTACCACAGGGGCTACAACACGTGCACTGGGCAGTGCTTCTTGGGATTGCGAGAACATTGTCAATGTTCTAGAAACCATAGGTGCTTCGATGTCACTGTCTTCGTGTGAGCCAACGTCTGATGCCTCATCTGCTTCCACACTCTCATCCTCGGAAGCAGATTGCAAGTCAAGGTACCCGCCTAGACAAGCAAAGGTCATCTTCGTCCCTGAGATACACAATACACTTCCATACCGAAATACTGCAAGAGTGGGTTCGTTTTTGGCTCCCTAGCACGACGGAACCCTTTGTGTGACACAATAAATTACGAATGAACCGCCATCGAAAATATGCTCACCAGAAGCACTCGAGGGTCGAGTATAAATAGAACCGTCACTTCGTCTTGCCCTGGACTTGCGAACCGGTGACGCGCCCGACGACTTGCGAGAACGTTTCTGTTCCTTTTTCGTCTCGTAAACAAACGTGCCGGCGTTAAATTCTGGATCGGAATCCGGTTCTGAATCATTCCGCGTCAACGCAATCTTCATCGTGCAAGGTTTCCCTCTCATACCTAGGGGCGCTGGGATCGAGCTCAAATTCCCTGTCCGGCTATATCGTCAATAGGTATAACATGAACAAGCGAGACGAGAGGACAGACTCTGCTGATATGCAGCCTTTGCGTTCCCCTTCAAGCTGTTAGACATCGCGATATCATTAATGTCAAGAAGTCACCGCGTCTTCATTGAAACGCATGTGACAAAGTCACCTGACTCGGTTATAACGTCACGCACATATGTTGTTGATCGTACAACATACAATCATTTTCAGCGGAGCAAATACGGACAACATGCACAACGAGGTCTACGAAGGAAGACAAGGAGAGGAGAGAGAAAGACATGAGAGCATACAAGCATTGACAAGAGCAAGTTACACTCAAAAGGAAAAAAAAATAGTTAAGGAGAGTCGACGGTAGGCACATATTTCGCGAGGCGGAAGTTATTGTACTTGTAACGACGAAGGAGAGGATAATTCACGATTAAGTTGCACCTCGGGAGCAAGGAAAAACACAGTCTTGTACAGACGTAATGAGGAGTGTGGCTCCGACGGTTACTCGTCGTCGTCGTCGCCGACCTCTTCGCCGCTTTCTTTAGAGGCCTTTGCCTAACAAGCCGAGATGTTAGCCAGGAAGGGAAGTATAGCAAAGGGGGACTGACGCTAGCTAGAGAGGCCTTCTCCTCCTCAGCCCGTGTCTTATCTTTGGCAGCCATGTCGAGATAAGGCTGAACGGAACATTAGAAGATGTGTGAGACAGTATACAAAGGCATTGACCTTTTTCTCGTCTTCCTCAAGTTCCTTCCACTTTGCACCAAGGAGTTTGCCAACCTCGCCTGTGCAGACGTTAGAAGAGGATCACACGGTAGTCAGGGTCACTGACCGAACCCAGCATCAGGGTTTTCAGTCTTGATTCTCTCTCTCCAGTCTTGACTGAAGAACATATAAGCAGAGAGAGGTCGCTTGGGTCCCCCCTTGGCCTTCGACTTGGAGCCTTTGGCGGTCTTGGCTTCCGACTTTTCAGCAGCCTTGCGCTGTGAGGAATGGTGAGCAACGATGTACGAACGAAGAGCAGAAGAGGAGGGTATGGATGGAAGTAAAAGGTAGCATATATGGTACTATATGCGTGTTTGGCAGGTAAAATGTGAGGAACGAACCTTGGGTTTGGCTTCCTTGGGCATCTAGAGGAGAAAAAAAGGATTAACAGACGATTTAACACGTCGTGAACACGCGAGAAGATGTGCAAGTCGAGTGGGGTGTAGTGGGACACGGTGCGCGTCGACGCGTCTGTGGCCAAACAAACACGGAACCAGCACGACGACGACGACTGTGAGCGACGTGGACAAAGAGGGTTGTCCAGCATCGGTAGAGATCGAGGAATACGATGCAAGTGTAGATAAAATATAAAGGACGACGAACCTTTGTTGTTATACTACAGTGAGGGGTGGTGTAGGGATAGGCGGGGTGGGCCGCAGAGTACAGCTATAGGCAAGGTTGGCTGAGAGCGTTTGGCGGGTGGGAGCCTCGTATAAGGGGACACCTGGCATTTTTCAAACCGTGAGAAAAAAGCACGGACTCTGCTCACGTAAGCGCCGTTCAACAAACAGTTCTTCCCGGGCATCTCCGGCCCTTACACGCGTTACTCGACGCGTGTTCCATCCATCCATCGGCCGGCGTACCTCCGAGTGTGGCCGGGGGGGTCTCCGTGTGTAATTATAGCCAGATCTACAGTACATTAGATACGCTGTCCGTCTCATAACTAGTCATCAGGTCCAAAGTCAACATCAGGCATACACAGCTGTCCCAAACCCAAGTCGGGAAGTCGCGCCATCTTGACCAGCAGACTCAGTCCCTCTTCGCCAGCACCTGAGCCCGGCCCGTTAAGAAGGTCCCACGTATATTCGTCTATCTCTTCTGCTATGCGTCCCCAAGTAGTCTTGATAGCGCCGGGATGATTGAAGGCCGCCATTATGAAGCACAGGGGTGAACCTACGGTGTTCAGTCGTCAATGACTTGTCTCATGGCTGGACGGTTGCCTACATAAGCCAGATATTTCCTGCTCACGAGCAAGAGACGGTGATTGAGTCTCGGTAAAGAGCTTGGGGTTTTCCTGAATCAGGTCTGGAAGGATGTCACCCAAGTTGTACAGACGTCGACACGAAGGACAGACACGGCCCGTCGTTCGACTCTTGTTGTACCATAATATCTGTACGGAGATTGGTACACGTAAGGCGACTTGAATGGACCACGTACTATGGCAATTTCCTCGGGCAGGACGGTGCATAACATTTGCAGGATCTCATCTTGGGCAAACTCTGCACACAACTCATCTTCCAAGGCGGGGGGCTGAGCAAAATAAGAGGCAAGGAATGCACGCGTGTCTCGGACGCGTGGTCCATTTCCAGGATCATATATGTTGGGAGTAGCGACGAATACGCCGTCGTCGGGTGTAATTTCGAGCACGACTGGCTGTAATTTCTTGTCGCGCTTGATCTGTTGCTTCTTCTTTCTTCTGTTGTTGTTGTTACATGGCCCTGGCATGATGATGAACGTGTCACGCGTGACTGGACGCGTGTGTGACACCCTGGTTTGTGACTCACCAGCTGATTGCAATCTATTTTACAGCTCTGTTGCGTTCCACCGCGACGTTCCGCCTTCTCTGGCGTTGTAAAATACATTCACATAGCATGGCTAATACCTTGGAGCTCGCACAGGTAGCCACATATCGTCTCTGGCTTCATACTACAAGGCGCTCATTTGCATTCAGACAGGGAAACGAGATCACTTGACATCCTTGGAAAAGAAATACCAAGCCCGATGGCAGGAAGATCGTCTCTTCGAGACCGCCGCTCCCTCTCAGGAACAAATCCGTGGCCTCTCCCAAGACCAGATCAAGGAGAAATACCCAAAGTGGTTTGGAAACTTTCCCTACCCATACATGAACGGATCTTTGCACCTCGGTCACGCTTTCACTATCTCAAAAATAGAGTTTACTGCAGGATACCAACGCATGCTTGGAAAGCGCGTCTTGTTTCCCCACGGCCTGCATGCAACCGGGATGCCAATCAAGGTGCGTCTGCACCGCTATCATGGAGATGACTCTCAAGCTTCTTTTCCTCCATCAGGCGGCATCAGACAAAATCATTCGTGAGATGGAGCTTTTCGGCGAAAATTTCGAACGATATGATCCCAGCGCGGAAGACGAGGCAACAAAGCCGACTGAGAATGGCCCGGCCCAAACTGCTCAGGTCGGAAAAGCGACAAAGGGAAAAGTAGCTGCCAAGTCCACTGGTCTCACCTACCAATTCCAAATCATGGAATCCATCGGCGTGCCCCGTGTTGAAGTCAAGAAGTTCGCTGATCCTTATTACTGGCTGTCCTACTTTCCACCGATATGCAAAGTACGTCTCACGTTGCGATTTATTTATTATCTAACACCTTTTAACCTAGGCTGATAACAATGCTATGGGCAACCGGATAGACTGGCGTCGCTCCTTCCTCACAACCGATCTCAACCCATACTATGACTCTTTCGTCCGATGGCAAATGAACAAACTACACGCACTGGGTAAAGTTAAATTTGGCGAACGATATACCATCTATAGCCCCAAAGATGGCCAACCATGTATGGATCACGATCGATCTGAAGGAGAAGGTGTTGGTCCCCAGGAGTACGTCGCCGTAAAGATGGAGGTGGTCGAATGGAGCCCTGCAGCCAAGACAGCCATCGAGGGTAAGGTTGGGGGCAGGACAGTCTACTTGGTCCCCGCCACCCTGCGTCCGGAGACAATGTAAGTTTTGTCACGCTCGCATTCACCCAAGTTTGTTCACGTCGTTTGGTTGCAGGTACGGTCAAACTAACTGCTTCGTCGGACCGTCTTTGAAGTACGGCGTTTTCGCCATCAACGACAAAGATGCCTTCCTTGTGACTCACCGAGCAGCGCGCAACATGGCTTTCCAAGGCCTTTCTCCCTCACGAGGGGAGGTTGTGCAGTTGTTGGAGATCGACGGTGCAAGAATTGTTGGGACCAGAGTCAAGGCTCCTCTCGGTGTCAAGCCTGAAGTCTACGTCCTACCAATGGATACCGTGAAAGCAACCAAGGCACGAATCCCATTCACTTCGTCGTTGTAGCGACGCTCAACAGGATTCATATTACAGGGAACTGGCGTCGTAACCTCCGTACCCTCAGACTCCCCAGACGATTATATGACGACGGAAGACCTGCGTAAAAAAGCAGAGTACTACAAAGTGGATCCCAAGTGGCTGGACTTTGAGCCCATTCCTGTCCTCAAGACCACAAGATATGGGGACCTCACCGCTGTTGCAATCTGCAAAGAACTCAAGATTCAATCACCCAAAGACGCCAAGGCGCTAACAGATGCAAAGGAGATCGCATACAAAGAGGGCTTCTATAGCGGTTCCATGGTTATCGGTGACTTCAAAGGGGAATCGGTTCAAGACGCCAAACCAAAGGTTCGCGCACAGCTCATAGAACGAGGGTTGGCCGTCACCTACTCGGAGCCCGAGAACTTGGTCGTGTCGCGCAGTGCAGACGAGTGTGTCGTTGCCTTGATGGATCAGTGGTACATGGACTATGGTGAATCGGCTTGGAGAGCGCAAACTGAAAGGCATGCTATTTCTTTGGACTCGCGACTGTCGTGCTGACTGTATGCTTCAGACATTTGGCAAGGATGAACACCTGGACGACAGAGACCCGTAACTTGTTCGAGTCGACCTTGGCCTGGCTGAACCAATGGGCGTGCGCGCGTACCTACGGTTTGGGATCAAAGATGCCTTGGGACCCCCAGTTCATGGTCGAGAGTCTGAGCGACTCAACGCTGTATCCGGCCTACTACACTTTTGCCCATCTACTCCAAGGTATACCCCTCATACCATCCCGTTCGTTTTATCCTGTCTCACGCACTGTACGAAACAGGCGGCGACATCACCGGGCACACCGTCGGCCCTCTGGGCGTGACAGCTCAACAAATGACCGACGAAGCCTGGGAGTACATCTTCTGCGACGGACCTTGGCCAAATCCCGAGCCCTTCCCGAGGGAGAAAGCGGATGCGATGAAGCACGAATTCAACTACTTTTATCCGTTCGACATTCGATCGTCCGGCAAAGACCTGGTACAAAACCACTTGACGTTCTTGCTCTACAACCACGTCGCCATCTTCCCAGAAGACAAGCTGCCTCTGAGCATCCGCATGAATGGTCACTTGATGCTCAACGGACAAAAAATGTCGAAGAGCAAGGGAAATTCCTTGACCCTCCGAGAAGGTATCGAAAAGTTTGGCGCAGACGCTATGCGATTGTCCTTGGCCGACGCTGGTGATGGTATCGAGGACGCCAACTTTGACGAAAAGACGGCCAACGCAAATATCCTGCGTTTGCACACGTTGCTCGGATGGTGTGAGGTACACTTTTTGCTCTTCGTCTCCATCGGTCATCTACTGACGCAAATCGTCAGGATATGTTGAAAGACGAATCCAAGTTGAGGACTGGCCCCAAAAACTACCACGATCGCGTCTTTGAAGAGGAAATCATCGATCACATCAATATCACCAAGCACCACTACGACACGTGCGTCCTTTTCTCACTGATCACATCTCTGCATCTCTGATTCGTCACTCTAGCACCTCCTTCAAGGACGCCTTGAAGTACGGCTTCTACGAATTCCAAAACATCCGGGATTGGTACCGCGAAGTCACGGCGGACGTCGGGATGCACGTCGATCTCGTCAAATACTGGGTCCGCGCCTCTGCCTTGCTCATGACGCCCTTTGCGCCACATTCTGCTGAGCACATCTGGCTCGCGTTCCTGCACGAACCCCAGTCTATCCAGCTCGCCCGTTGGCCCGACCCCGACCGCACCGCCGACCGCACCCTGATCGAAGCCGGCGCGTACATGCGCAGCACGCTCAAGACCATCCGGGACGCCGAGACGACCTTGTTGAAGAAGCTCCAAAAAGGGAAAAAGGGAAAGCCGGACGGCCCTTCGTTTGACCCCAAGTCACCCAAGAGCGTGCGGGTGTACGTGGCGACGCGGTTCCCTGAGTGGCAGGAGGCGTGCGTAGATGCTGTCAAGGAAGCGTACGTTGCCGCCGAGGACAAGGTCGACGACGCGCGCGCGAGGGCGGTGTTAACGGAAAAGGGACTGATCAAGGATAAACGCGTGATGCCGTTTGTGCAAGCGTTCAAGGTGCGCTTCTTTTCTTTCATCGTATTCGGCGTGTGAGGTTGATGGTTCCAAGAAACGGATGCAGGAATTTGGGGCCAAGGTCGCGTTCGATCGGAGCTTGTCGTTCTCGGAATCGCAAGTCTTGACCGAGTTTTTGCCAAACTTGAAACGATCGTTGAACCTGGTTGACGCGGAGGTGTTCTTGGTCGACGAGGCATTGAAGAGGGAGGGACCGGGATTCACGCCGTCGATCATAGAGACATCGGAACCTGGCAGTCCGGCATTCGAGTATCGCAACGTGTAGAGTGAGAAAGACGCTGATCCTGTGGCATGGCCACGCTTGAATAATCTAGCAATAATAAGACATTCATGCTCACTGGCAGCTGTGGAAGATCTTAGTGAGTAGGACGAGCAGGCGGCCCATCAATGCATCAAGGATGTTCTCATCGCTCAAGACCACATGCGTATCATACAGTAACTCGTAAAATATCAACAAGTTGAGCACACACTGGTTGGGGTGGCAGAGGTGCCAGGACCCAAGTAGGCTATTGATTGACGCGCGCCACTGGCACGGTCAGCCTCCTATCTTTCTCCACCATGGTCAACACCTTCGTGCAAGTAAACAGCGAATGGATCCGTGCTCTCGAAATTCCACCTGATGATATTCGAAGACTTTCCATTCGACCTCTCAAGTGGCTCCGCTTTGCTACTTTTGCTGCCCTTGGTGCATGTTGCGAACCTTGTCTCACACCCTAGCTTTCTCGCATTGCTAGTTCCTAGAACCGATAGTCCCCGGCGCCTCGTCTACAGCCGCCTCGCGTTCCCCTTAGCGCCCATACCCAGCGCTTCTTTATAGCCGCCCGTGATCGCATCCACTATCTTATC
>JBBPNU010000682.1:0-14273 GCA_038091055.1 Leccinum angustisporum
AACGAAGGAACAATGGGCGAAATGACCCGCAATACCTAAGGGGATATACCCCAGGTAATGGGCGGTACATGGATACCATGGAAGAGCGATACGCCCGACGAATCTACGAAATGGTCGGCGAACCGCTCGGTCAAGTCGGGCCAGAGGTTAAGGCCATGAACCTGCCTAAGCCGAGTAAATACAACGGTCAAGATGACCTGGAGCGGTTCGACGAGTGGCTTAGCCAGCTGCTAAAGTATTTCCGCACGTTCAAGATTGCGGGGCCGGATCGCGACAATGATCGCGTATTGTACGCGGGACTGTACCTGGAGGGTATGGCCGCTCAATGGTACGATTACGAGGTTGAATCCTCGGAGCGGAGGATCCGCGATTGGAACTTCGAGTCCCTAGTCTGCCAATTGTTCAAACGCTTCGTGCATGAAGCCTCTGCACAGAACGCAGCAAACCAGTTCGATAGAACCAGGTACGACCCTGCGAAGGGTGTGCTCGCATTCTATAACGACTTAAAGAGTCGTGCACGACGAATGGTAGAATTACCGGACGATTATACGTTCCGAAGGAAGTTCATTCGTGGATTACCCCACGCGATCATTAAGTCCGTTTTCGAAGCTCGAGGCATTTCTGCGGAGCATTCGACGATCGAGGAGGTCCTCGATGAGGTAAGGCGAACCGAAACGGCCCAGAAAGCCATCGCCCTATACTTCAGAACCAACCCGAGCTCGGGTGGGAAGATCTCCCAACAGGGAACTAGCTCATCCCTGAGAAAAGAGGCTAGTGAGGATGATCCTCAGGACCGACGAGACAGGACTCAATTCGTGAAGAAAGGCGATACGTTGTACCAACGACGAGGGAGGACACCTCGATTCAACAGGAGAAGTGGGAATAATGACCCACGGCGCAAAGATACGCGGGAGAAACAACCCGACAAGGACCAGACCTCCAGGAAATTCCTGCCGGGCGTCTTCTGCTATCGGTGCACTAAAGAGGGACATATGGCCCCGAACTGCCCGGACCCTCCGAAAACCGACGAATCGGGTTCGAACAAGAGGCGCCTCTTCGCGGCCGATGTTCAGGACGAACATAGTTGCAACCACCAGGAAGAGCCTGGCGAAGAGGGAAACAAGGATGTCGCCAACGAGAACGAACCCGACAACGAGATCTCAGGAGATCAAGTCAACCCAGAAGGTGACGGCTTCGATAACTTCGAAGAGGTGTCGGACGTCGACGACGACGACGAACCAGTAGCCTACTTTGGTGCAATGCGTGACGCGGATGAACCATCAGACGAGGAACACGTCGTCTACTGTTCGATGGCCCATGTCATCGATGAATCCGAGATCCCTGACCTCGACGAGGTCGAAGAGCCCAACCTAATTGCATTCGATACAACTGGGGATGAGGACCCAGAAGACGACGAGAACATAGTTCTCGTCCATGCGGGATTGCGATCCCACAATTGGGTATGGCACCCAGTCTACGGCGCCGTACACGAAGACCCGTGTACCGAGTGTAGGCTACGCGCCCAACACATCGAGATAGGAATCAGGAGGTCCACGGCTTCTGTGACTCATGCGCTGAATGCGCCCACTAGGAAAGCCCACGCTGAGTACCAGCGAGGCATAGACCTAGGACGGCGAACCCGCCTCGCTTCCGTCGATAACTCGGAATCGATTCATCTAACGATCGTACTGCGTACTCTCGCAGAGCGCCTCCGAGTGATAGAGGAACGTCGTCAAGCAGCTCAGCTCGCCCTGGACCGCGCAAGAGAGTGCGCGGAGGCGTCTGATTCGCCAATCAGGCAACACCTCGAGGAAGCATCTGAAAAGATGACTGAGCTCGCCATGCCCGCTGAACGAATTGAGATCAACACGGATACCGTGAAGATCACCGGCCCGGCTGGCACCATATGGGTCAATGAAGCGGGCGAAGTGTTCGTCCGCGAGCCCATGGGGTAACAATTCGCGATATATCACGCCCAGCCTGCTTGCAGAATGGCCGACATGTGCGAACGGCCCTTCGGCAGGCCCGAGCATATTTTCAGCGTATGGAAACAGCGGGCCTGAGAAGGTAATGTACCGTATAATGTGGCCGGGCCTGTCCCACCAAGGTGATATTGATTACGAATGATACGCACGGGCCTGTCTATCTGATGTTATACCGAATACGTAGTACACGCCGAGGCCTGTCGACCGAGAGTTATACGGAAAACAAACCATACGTACAGGCCTGTCTACTCATTGTCACCCCAAACATGTTGCATGCGTACGGGCCTGTAGAGTTATTGCAATACCGAACACGCATTGTAAGTACGGGCCGGACGACTGAAGGTGATACCGAGCACGTATCGTACGTACAGGCCTGTCAACTCATTGTCACCCCGAATACGTTGCATGCGTACGGGCCTGTCGAGTTATTGCAATACCGAATACTCATTGTACGTACGGGCCGGTCGACTTAAGGTGATACCGAGCACGTATCATACGTTCAGGCCCGTCGACTCATTGTCACCCCGAGCACGTTCCATGCGTACGGGCCTGTCAACTGAAGATGATACCGAGTACGTGTCATACGTACAGGCCCGTCGACTCATTGTCACCCCGAGCACGTTCCATGCGTATGGGCCTGTCAACGTAGGGTGATACCGAGTACGTGTCATACGTACAGGCCCGTCGACTCATTGTCACCCCGAGCACGTTCCATGCGTACGGGCCTGTCGAGTCATTGTCATTCCGAACACGCAGTGTACGAACGGGCCTGACTACCTATTGTGATACAGAATATGTAGTATACGAACTGTCGACCAAGAGTAATACCAAATACGACTCATAGGTACAGGCCTGTCTGCTCATTGTCACGCCGAATACGTTGCATGCGGACGGGCCTGTCTAGTTATTGCGATACCGAAAGCTCACTGTATGCATGGGCCTGACTACCGAGCACGTATCATACGTACAGGCCTGTCGACTAATTGTCACCCCGAGAACGTTACAAGCATACGGGCCTGTCAACCGAGAGTGATATGGAGCACCAGTCATACTTACAGGCCTGTCCACCCCTGTGGACTTATGTTTGTACCGAGGACGAATCGTACGAAGAGGCCTGGCTGCTGATTCTGATACCGAACACGCGCTGTACATACGAGCCTGTCTACGTATCGTGATATCGAGCACCAATCATCAGCATAGGCCAGCCACATTAAAGCGATACTAAATGCTCAGAAGAAGAAGGATAGGCCTGACGAGCTACGCAACCGGAATCACATCCGCCCAAGTCTGCATCCAGGATGGTCAACCGAGGTGATACCGAACATGCTGTATTTATTTCGGCTTGTGCACCGAGTGTGATGCCTAGGGTTAGTGAACATTACCTGTATGTGATACCAAGCACTCAGTCCTATCGACCGAGGATGATACCGAACCGAAGGACTGAGAGCATGGAAACAGCAGAAGATATGCTTGAATATCCAAGCCGAGCATCCCGAGCACTTAGTAAGTAATTTTTCTACTCAGTAACTCGGTGTACATTCATTCAAACACGGTGAAACCAAAAAGTATCCTTTCACTAGCGTAACTTAAATACATTCACAAATCAAACATTTTTCTACATATATTGTGAGTCAATAAGATCTAAAGTATCCAAGATAGTCAGCTGGCGTTCCAGAATTTCCCTCCTGCGCTTGGATGCATCAATGAATATGGTCGAAGTGTCAGTGATGGCCAAGTCAATGCTCTTCGGAACATACGCAACCGGTCGAACGTCTCGAGGTGGAGCAGCAGATTCGGTGAATACTGGGCGTTATTTTAATTACACCGATATGCAGCAAAATGCAAAGCACTTACAATATTCAGGGACACCGACGACTTGCACCCCTGAAATGTGTATGTTTTCTTCGACAGGTCCGAGACGTTCGGCATTATTGACTTGGACATCACAGTCTCAGTAAATCTGATGGCAAAGCGAACTATAGATTGAACTCACCTTCTCCACCCAGAAGCTCCATTATTCTCTTTCGCCACAGCGTTCGGCGTTCCTGTTGGAGGAGGGCGACTGCCGAGGGGACATCAGCATCGAGGTACATTGATGGATCTTCTTCTTCTGCAGGAGATGAACATAGCATTGCTACATCCGATGATTCCGAGTCGGGAGAAAGGTTTGGGTCTCTGTGCCCGGATGTGCGTGGAATCTGGACCTTGATACCTGGGAATGAACAGTAAATCAATCACTCGACGATGCAAAGTGAGGGAGGAACATACCGGATGTGGGAACAAATGATGACGGAGTAGAATCTCCGAGACTGGCAGAAGACGACGTGGAGCTTGATGCCAGGGAAACAAACCGAGGTTTTGCAAGAGATGGTTGCTGGGGAGGTACACGGAGCCAGGAAGGCAGCTGACAGGGGGGTGGAGTTGGAACTCGCATGCCGGCGAAAGGGTTGGGGGGACCAGGGGCTGAACTCTTCTCGGCACTTCTCATGCTTGAATGAGGCTGACAAGGAGGAGGGGTGGGAACACGCATGCCGGCGAAAGGGTTTGGGGGTCCAGGGGCTGAACCCTTCTCAGCATTCCTCTTGCGCGAATGAGGTTGACAAGGAGGAGGGGTGGGGACGCGCATGCCGGCGAATGGGTTCGGGGGTCCAGGAACCGAACGGTTTCCTGCACGTCTCGTACGCGAATGAGGCTCGGGAGGAGGAGGGGTCGGCACTCGCATGCCGGCGAAAGGGTTCGGGGGTCCAGCAACCGAACTCTTAGCTGTGAGTCTGGTGCGCGAATGAGGCTCGGGAGGAGGAGGGGTCGGCACTCGCATGCCGGCGAAAGGGTTTGGGGGTCCAGGAACCGAACTCTTAGCGGCAAGTCTCGTGCGCGAGTGAGGCTCGCAAGGCGGAGGTGTGGGCACGCGCATGCCGGCGAAAGGGTTTGGGGGAATCTGAGGTGGATGGGAGCGGACCCTGGAATGTGGCTCACAGGGCGGAGGGGTAGGTACGCGCATGCCTTCGAAGGGGTTTGAGGCAAGTGCGCTGGACCTCGGTCCCCGCTGTGGAGTAGCTGGACCTGGTGCGATGCAGTATATCACTAAATGTGTATGTCCTAGCTGAAATTGACTTACGATGAGGGTTGGTAGGGTGCTCGGCATCAGAAGTGGAAGATGCCGAGCTGTCCGTTCGGTCCGAAATCGTGTGAACAGAAGCTACAAAAGCCAGGTTAACATGTGACCGAAACGGCAGGAGGAAACTATACCAAGAAGTGCAAATCGAACTTGCTTTTCCATGATAATTGTCACGGATACCGAGGTGATGGATGAAGTAGACAAAGGATGCCGGGAGCGCGATGGCCAATGTGAACTTGATTTTAAGCTAACTCTAAGCGACCACAGTCCACCGATGCCGAACGGAAGTCCCATATATGCCGAGTATATTAAGCTCAACGTGTAATATGTGGAGTTTGATCGGCATCAATACACAAATCCACAAATCCACAATGTCGCAATTCAACCACCGACTTGGGTACGCGTCAAGAGACAATGGAGCCGAGTTCCTCGGCTCGGCTAGTGTGGACGTGGAAACAGCATGACAGGTCCACGGAGACAGCGCCGGGTTGGTCTTTCTTCTTGTTTTTTTCCAACTCTCATCATCCACCCAACAGCGTCCCTATGGATTCTTTCAGCTCCCAACCCCTCGTCGAAAACGCCAGCTCGATCATCTTCGACATCATCAAGACGAGGGTACTTCAGCCGCCTCCCAAAGATGCGTCGCAAGGGGATGTTTGGCACGAAGCCATTGACGACATAAGGACACAACTGGTGCGTCAGCTACAAGTCCTCGATTGTAGCTACCAACTAACTACTGTTGCATTTAGGAGATCATCAGGCCCATGGCTTCCATGGCCCAGGAAGTTCCTCTATACGCCGTCGCCGCCGACATCCAGCTCAATGGATGGGATATTTCGCAAGGATGGCCGACCTGGTCAGCCATCGTTGGCTTGGACGTCAGCGCGAATCCTGACCACCCTTGGCTGGCGATCGGGGGACAAGTCCCGACTCAACGGAAGCCGTTGAGTCACGAAGATATCTCGATGGAGGAGGTCCCCATTGTGGCCACAAAGCAAGTCCTCGGCGACAAAGAGCCAGTCGATCGCAAGGGAAAGGGGAAGCAAAAAGAGGTGACCCCACCCGAAGAAAGTATCGAGTTGGACCAACTGGAGAGCGACATCGAGGTCGACGAACCCTCGCCACCACCCAGGAGGACCATCCCCACAAAGGCGCCAAAGCGAGGGAGAAGCCGAGCTCCTTCGAGGGCAGGAACGGCAATGCCTGAGGAGCGTGAACAGGTCGAGTTGGACCGAATGGAGAGCGAAATCGAGGTCGACGAAACCTCGCCACCACCCACGAGGACCGTACCCACAAAGGCCCCAAAGCGAGGAAGAAGCCGAGCGCCTTCGAGGGCAGCAACGGTCGGCAATGCCGAGTCTGTGTCGCAAGGTCGCTGCGCAACGTGCGCTCACCGGGACACAGTTTGCACAGCGAGGCCTGGGAGGGCTTGCCTCGAGTGCAACAAGCGGAAGGTTAAGTGTTCGTGGTCACAACCACGAGGTCGCTCGGTCAGCAGAAGTCAGCCCCCTCCCCCTCCCTCGACAAAGACAGCTGCTCTTGCAACCTCCAGCGAACCGACCGAGGAGTCTTCGCAACCACTCAAAGGCTCGAGGGATTCCTCGAAGGCTCGGTCTAAAAGTCATCGCCACCGCTCGCGTCAGCCAACCTCTCCAGATGTGGATCAAGCGCCCCTCAAGTTGAAGATCCCTCCGAGTCAGTCGAAGAAACGGGCAAGGGAATCGTCTCCCTCGGTCGAAAGGCAAAACCGCAAGGCCAAAAGTAAGTCGTTTCTCGGAGTCGTACATATATTCTAACTATTATACCAGCTTTTGATGCCGTCGTGATCACAAAGGCGCCGCCCGGGGGACCCTCTAAGTCCTCCAACCAGTCCTCCGTCTCCTCGGCAGAGCTGCAAGTCTTACGAGAACAGGTGTCCAGCATGGCAATAACGTTGGCATCAATGGGGAAGGTGATGCAGACGCTGGTGAACGATGTTCAACGTCTCTCGGGGGATCAGGTACGCCCCGCAACCTCTAGAATTCTGTTCCCATTTGAGCATCCTCAGGCTCAGGGGAATTTGGAGCCGGGCAGCGGGGATGCATCCAGCAGAACCTCGGCAGAGGGGAGTGGGCTGTCTCTCCCACCCTCCAGTAGCGTACCGACCACCGCCCTCCACCCATCGCCGAATTCCTCGGGTCGCTCTCGCCCCTCTTCCGCCTCTCTCCCTCCCTCCGGCAGCATGCCTCCCTCCGCTCTCGACCCATCACCCATATCCTCGGCACCCCCTCCCCCACCCTCAGCTCTGCTTGCCAGCTCATCCATAGAGGGACCACCACCCCCATCCGCCGCCCCAATTAGTCCCTTGGAAGCACCCAACTCGGTGCCTGAGATTGTGGTATCGCTACCCGAAACCAACACCTCGGCCTCGGCATCCTCGATGTCGGCTATGGGCTGGAACGCAGGTTTCACATTCGGCACATACCGCCCTGCACCGCTTTTCAGTTCGCAGCAAGGTATCAAGGGTAAGTCACACCTTCTTTTTTCGTTTCCGGATATTGATCATTCACTCCAACAGAGACTGGAACGAAGCCGACCGATGCGCCTATGGAAGAATAGGTCGCGTCGGCCGAGCGAAGGGGATGCTCAATTGTAGTCGAATTCGCCATATGTACAACTACGTAGTTACAATGTATCATGCTCCGACACGGTTTGGAATGGAGTGAATGACGCGATAGAAAGCCAAAATGGAAGGTTCACTAATTGAACCTTGTCCTTTTGGCCTTGAATTGAGTGGTCAGTGGACCGTCTGGAGCGGGCCGTTTGTGACTCGGCTCTTGTTCGTCGACTCGGGCCGGAGCTCGTCGTTCTCTGTTCGATCGGCGTGGAGTCGTAGGTTCCAGATGATCTGGAAATGTTGAATCAAATAGAAAATGATGTTGAGGAAGAGGAGGATCTTACCATAAATAGCTTCGTTTGTCCGAACCGATCTCGGAGGTGTCACGGCTCCCGATGGTGGGTCTTCTGCTCGGTGGGCAGGCCGAGATGGCTTTTTACTCCTCGGCACCCCGTTGCCTGTTTAGCTAGTCAGTCATCAGCTATACCTAGTATATATCAGTACAAATACCTGCATCCTCGCTTTGATTGGTTTGCCTGGAGGTAGAAGCCTTCAAAGCCGATTTCAGAGGACCGGATCGTTCGCGGTCAGGAGGCTGTGCAGCGGAACCATCCTTCGACTGCTGGATTACTATTAGGACATGTGTAAACGAATTCGGCACTTACAGTAGTCGTCCCGAGATGTCCATTCGGTGCCTGAGGTTGTTTCGGCAAGGCATTCGCTTTGGCAATGTCCTTCGAGCGTTTCACTATATAGCTTTCTTGTTTACAATGTTTCAACGTGAGACTCATATTTGCATACCTCCTTTCGGTGGCCCAACCTTGTCGGAAGTTGCTGACGTTCCAATCGGTGGAGGTTTTAGTTTCGAAAGGGATCTCGCCGGCCCTGCATCCGCGATTGCGTTCGGTCGGAGCACCTCCTTGCCCTTACCTTTCGATGACTTTCCAGCGATATCTGCGGATGGGCCTGTCCCGTCGCCTTCGATATGCTTTGGTAGCTCGTCGTCCGTATTCGGCACTTCTTCGCTCGGCAATCCAGGAGCTGGACGAGATTTCTGATGTCCCCGTTGTCGCTGAGCATCTGGATTCAGCGACCCGGATTGTGGCCGAGATCGGGCAGGTCCCGCTGCACCTCGCTGCTTCCTGGAAACAGCGAGATGCTCGTCGTAGGTTTCCTCGGCATCACTATTGATCCCTACCCTTGGTAGACCTGCCGTTGTCTTTGAGGCAGCGACATGCCGAGATTGCTGAATTCCAGCTGGCTGCTTCCGTGTGGCCACAACCTCCTCGGCGTCGGTTTCCTCGGCATCTAAATCGACACCAGCCCCCTTTAGCCCCCCAGATGTCCTAGAGATTGCGACTTGACGAGATGGCTGGGTCTCAGGTCTCTCCTTCCGAGCAACAAGAACTTGCTCGGAGTCGGTTTCCTCTGCCTCCATATTCCTCCCAGCTCTGGGTGGCCTAGTACCGGACGTCTTCGAGACATTGACCTGTCGAGCATTCTTGGTCTTCAATGGTTGCTTCCGTCTCGGAATGGGAGCTTCTGAATCTGAGTCGTCGGTATTCTGGATGACCTCCACTAGATCCCCATCTCGGTTAAGGGTATACTGAAAGCCGAACACATCATCGGGAGATTTCTCCTGCCGTGCTCGAATAAATTGCAGAAACGTTTTGGCATCGCTAGTTTTCATATGGCTCGGATCACTGGGGAAAGTGAAGTCTTTTGGGAGATGGTCTGCAGCGAAGAATTTGGCTTGAAATTTGGCCAGTTGTTTGAACGGTGCCGTGGCCTTCGGATTCTTGCACACTTTCCCTGTATGCAAGTTGTCAGTGTCTGGAATATGCCGACCAATAAAAGACATACTGTAGTGAGAGGTCAGGTATGCCCGTACCAAGGCCTGAAGATCCGACCGATTGTATCCGAGCAAGTCGGGCATCCATATTCCACCATCATCACGAGTGACCAATTGGAGGGCATCCTCGCCTCCCAAGTTGTTATTCTCCTTCTTGGATTGCCGTCCCTTTGAACCTTTCGAGCCTTGATCATTCTCGGACAATGCGTCTGACTCCACTTCCTGCAGAAAGGCACGATGGATATACTTATCGAATGGACCTTGAATGCTAGCGGCCTCTCGGAATCTTGACCCATCACCTAACTTGTCATTATAATCGAAGCTGCAACTCATCAAATATAATTCGGCATTTTCAAAATGTCGGTCACGTACCATGTGGTCATCCATTGCCCATCCTCGTCTTTGTACCCAGCAAAAAGTACCATTCGAACTTTACCCCTCTTCCACATTGCTTCGGTAAACTTCTGCACAAGCGGTGTCATCTCTCGTGTCGCAAAGCTATAACAAATATTTCAGGATCGATTCCAACATTCCTGAAAATACTTGAAATATTACCGAGCTTTGACCGAATCTGGCTCGGTATGTTCATTCCACTGGTCGGCCTTCTCCTGCATCTCCTGCGCCTCGGCTGGGCTCAGCTCCTCGATTACTCGGCTCAACACCGTTTGGTACCTTCCGAGCATTGGTCCAGTACCCATTTTGACGCCGTACTCGTTCTTTAAGATTTCATTGATACGGTTCGCCTTTTCATGAGTCACAACCTTCCTGACTGTCCACTTCGTAGGGGCAAAGACGTCGGATTTTGTCGGCTTATGTCGGCCTTGCCTGCGCATCCATCTCAAATACAACTGTGGACCTATGGTTAGAGATGTTTGACAAGGATGCTGTATCACAATACCTGGCTTCGTAAATCCCATTGGCTTTGTGTCATGATGCTATGCTCGGGGAGAATACGCAAGTCCCTTAGGATATCTTTCCAAACTTTCTTTCTCTTATTCCCCCTTTCCGCTTTCCATGCCAAGTATCCAGCCCTCAGGAGGGGCAATATGAGTGAGGAGATGCCAGCGAGCTCAGTATCATCAATGCTGGCCTTCTTGGACGAAGTGCCAGGTGCATCCTGCTCAGGAAACTCCGGCATTTGCTCGTCATCTTCTTCAGAATCCATGATGTCTTCTTCGTCGCGATCCCCTGAGACTCTACCCTGGTCATCACCAAGTACCTGATGAGCAATCTCATCCAGGTCCCCTTCCGAATCATCGTAGCGACCAAATTCGTCATAGGCGAAGTCGGATTCCCCGTCCTCTGCGTCAGACATTGTAAATGAGGATGTTGGAATATTCGAACAAAGTGCAACACTCTCTCTGTAACCTATCCCAACATTCTAGCATACCAGATCCGAATTACATCTCGGTTAATCTGCACAGCATAGCTAGGCGTGCCAGCAACGTTACCCGAGGGTGGAGCTTTGCGGCCTAGTCATTTAAAGATCGGAGATCCAACCGAGTGCCATAAATATATCACCTAATGAAGTGATCATCTGACCGAATATAGCTTTATGACTTTCAACGTAATCCTTTAACCGAATAACTTTGTTAGCCGAGCCAATGTGCCGAAATAGTAAGCTCCGGGATGATGGAATGCCGTCACTATTTAAGGGTCTGATCCGATGTCACGGAATGGCCCAATTGGGAATTCGCCTTGCGTCTGCTGCATTGCAATGTTATCAGTCTGATCTATTTGTCGATTTCAGTGTCATAGAGTTTTGAAGATGGTCAAGCGCAGGATCATCTCCAGCAAGGTGTCTCATGCTACATGGGTTACGAAGGAAACCACAAGAGGGACTAAAGGCCGGCTGGTTCGCCTGGATGTTCCGACAACTCCAAAGTCCCCATTCAATAACACTATTTCGACTCCTACCAAGTCCCGCAAGCATCATCTCACTCCAAGCAAATCCGGTACCTCTCACTCAAAACATGTGTCCAGACAAGCATTCGATGTTGATGGGTAGGTATACATCCTGATCATGGCTTGATAAATTAATTTAAATAGGTCACTTTTAGCTTTGATGCAGGTGAACATGTGATTCATCCGATCAAGCTGAAAGCAAAGAATGTCAGTGTAAATATATGTTCACTGTGCGCGATACTCATTGTCATACAGAGCTCAAATGAATATCTCCGGAAATGGTATGCTCACCGGAATGAATTCCTGCAGGCCTTGTTGGAGATGGAGGCTCCCCCGATGGAAAGGAAATGTTCTGTGTGTGAGAAGGATGGTACTTATCGATGCACCGGCTGTTTCGGCCAGCCGTTATATTGCACTCATTGCTGCCGAGTACAACATCAAAGAAGCCCATTCCATAGGATTGAACAATGGAATGGAGTATTCTTCGATAATTCGGCGTTGTTCTTGGTATGTTTCAAAAATTCAAAATGGACATCCCGATGTTTAGGGATATGACATCACAGACCGGCTTCGAATTAGACCTCGGTCACGATGGTAATTGTTGTCCAGCAGGAAGGAGAGGGCAGCAGGCGACTTCGTCGGCCGACACGGGTCCGGTTGCAATGGACGATGATGAATGGAAAGACATTGATCCGGTGGACCGGCCGCCGCATCTGAAACCACCGTCCGGCACCGATTATCTCACTATAGTGGATGTGTCCGGCATACACTTTGTCACCCTGAACTTTTGCACCTGTCCGGGATCCCCAACCGAATATCTCCAACTTCTTAGCTGCCGCTTGTTCCCGGCGACTTTGAAGACTATGCGCACGGCATTCACATTCCAGGTTTTGGATGATTTTATCCGAGACAATCTGGAATGCGGTACCTCGGCAATGAATTATTACAGCAAGCTTCGGAGGGTCACTTCTAATGTATTTCCCCACCTCATTCCGGTATGTAAATGAATGGAATTTCAGCAATCACTGACTAGACCTTAGGACCGATACCCCGAGTTGCTCCGAGTCGCCAGACAATGGAGGCTTCTCAAATTATTGAAATGGAATGGGTTCGGTCACCATTCTCGGGAAGTCGAACAGGGGGAGTTAGCGTTGTTTTGCCCGGCATGTCCTCAACCTGATATTAACGTTCATGTATCGGATGAAGAACTGTCTGAGTGAGCATTTCACTTTCGATCTTGTCGAATAATTGAACTCGAATCCCCCGACTATAGTTGGAAGTACTCCCGAACTGTCGTAATGGACGGTAATTTTAAGGCCGAACACCTGTATGATAGGAAACCCGATGACCAGGTTTGGCTTATGGATGGGCTCGGATATATGGTCACCCGGCGAGAGTATTATGACTACCTGAAAGTGACCGAGCATCCACTAGAGGTGAGATCTCGAGGGGACCTCTGGGATTTCAAGTTGACGTGCTGTCCAGCGCTCAACGTGCAATAACCATCGGGCAGTCAACCAAGCCAACGCCAGCCATGGGAAGTTACAGGCCACTGGGATCGGGGCGACCGCATGTGCTCGGCATGGCTGTTTCGTCCCTCATTCGGTGGTAGATTTTCAAAAGGGCGAGAGGTATGCCGGGAACGAATCATTTCAGAGGGCTACTAATTTTCGGACAGGCAAGTGAACATGGACTACTCCTTGACGAATGCATTGAAGCACAACATGCACGGGATTTCCAGGGTGATCAGCTTTTACGATGTGAACTGTGCTTACATGAAGAAATTTCGTCACCGAGTCGGTAATAGTCAATTAATAGACCTTCCGAAGGATGTCGACATTGTCCCGGGCATCGGCATATGGCACGTTCACGGTCACCAACCGTCATGTTTCCCTCGCTATGCTCCGCTGTTCATTGATGGGGCTGGTTGGGTTGATGGGGAGATAATCGAAACTCTGTGGTCGGTACTCAATATCGTTTCTGGATCCACTCGGGGAATGTCGTCTCCGGGTCGTCAGGAGCTTTTAGACTTTCAAATGAACGACTCGAACTTTGTGAAGATGGTCAGAATGAGTACGTGTTCAAACCTGCTGTTCTCATATTTCGGTATCTCATTGTACTCTTTCTTGAGGTCAATCTTTGGCCCGAAAGATTACCGAAACTCGGAAAGCTCTGAATATAGCTCGGTCCAAATTTAATGACCTGGATGTCGGTATTGATCCTGCCGACAAACACATATGGTTGGGCCAGGAGACGGAGGCCAGGGAGAGTCGCCATATAGATCCTAGCAGGATGGACATCTATGAAGTTAGATTGAAAAAGGGTAAGCTCCAATTTGAATCGCACCTGAATCTATCTTTAAATGTCGATATAGCCCCGACTCTACAGGCTGTGGAACTCGGCATTTTGGAGAGCATGCTGAAGGTCGGACACAAACAGAAAGGAGCTGCCACGTGGTTAGCAAAGGGCGTAAAGATTGAGGAATCGCAAATGGCTCTCGGACGTGACATCAAAGCTATGGGACCTCGAGCAACCGATCTGAGAAAGCTTGCGGTGGTCCGGAGAGCTGAAAAGCTATCGACCGAAATTTCGGGATTCTTAGCTGAGGCGCCGGCATACCTCACAGAAGAATGGGAATATGACAGGCAAACGGATGCCTCAGACCGAGCAGATGAAGCCGACGGTATGGATCCCGAGGATGGGTTCATAGATCAACGACCTGAAGAAACGATGTTGCCTTTACCATCGAACATCGGCGTGGAAAAATGCAAACGTCTGCATCAGCAAACTGGGATTTCTGGTACAGCTCTTACAGGA
>JBBPNU010000683.1:0-14261 GCA_038091055.1 Leccinum angustisporum
CCTGCGAACCGCAGACGCAGTGGGAGTACCTCGACCACCCTGCAGCGCCGACCATCTGATGAATCCCTCCGCTCGGGCAAGTCGACCAAGTCGAATGGCAAGTCCAGCCGAAGCAGTCGAGCGGACGACGAGCCTCCCGTGCCCGTGCCTCGTCTCAAGCCCAACTTTGCCCAGGTAAACGGCATTGGGCCACAACGGAGGAAGAGCAACCCCGCAATTTCGCCCCTGCAAGCGACACCATCACAGTCTTCGCAGGTCTTTGTGGACTTTGAAACCCACTACCCGCCGTCGCCGCTGACCCTTGACATATTGGATGCCGAGGAGCTGGATTCGGAGTATCGTGGACGGACTCGACGACGATCGAGTCTGAAGAGTAAGCTTACCGACACATTCCGGCCCACGCATCACCGACGATCGTCTTCCGTCAAGTCCCTGGGTGCACCGTCATCGCTCGCACCATCATACCACTCGTCAGACGCACCTCTACCACCATACTCCCCTTCGCACAACCCACAGACGCAGACACAGACGGCCAACGGCTCTGGGTCTGCTCATCAGACACGTCCATCGCCCACGCTCGCCGCCACTCGCGCGCTATACACCACTCGGGCGATCCACCCCTGCCTCCCGCCTACTGGTGTTTCCTATCGCGGCCTTCCATTCTTCCAGCTCGTGTATGGTGACTCGTTTGACGTCTTGCGTGAATACGGACATCCCTCGACGCACGTGGACCTCCCGCTCTATGTAGATGACGGGGAGGACTGTCTGCTCCTTGTGCGGGCGAGAAGTAAGGGTGGTGGGTACGAAGCGGGCGATGTGGGTTGGGCCCTGGCGAGTTTCTTATTGCCTGTCGACTGATCAGAAACGTGTTGTTGCCAGCACACACTGATGGGACATGCGGTGGAGGATGTTACTGCCTGGTCGGATATTTTTAGGGTTTGCTTCGATACGCGCGCCGGCTCTTCCTTCTCCCTTTCACTGTCTCCTCCCTCCTCACCACTGCATTATCTATCTGTCGTTACGAACGCACGCACGCATGCCACACACCCATTCGGATAACATGGATAGACCCGCACACATTTTTGATTTTTGCCCACCCCCTTCATACCCCATAACCCCCGCGACCGCCCTGGGCTATACCTCCGATAACTTCCCACACATCGCCCCCGTCGCACACTATGGATTGAGATATCGTGGCATGTTTCATAGGCTGGCGAGGCTAGAGCTTTTTTGGTGTTCCCTACATCCATCATACATACATAGACGTCTTGTACTAATCATGATTCCGTTGTGTACGCTTGACTGCATTAGCATCGCTTTGCTGACTTTTTTCTTTCTCCTTGTCGCCTTTAACACTTTTTTCGGTGCATGCATTTACCTTTCTTCGTCTTCGTCTCATACCTCCTCGTCCCCTCCCTTTTCGTTTTCCCTTTTCCCTTTTCCCTTTTTCGTTTTCCCTTTTTCGTTTTCCCGTTTTCCTGTTATCCAGTTTTCTTGATTTTGCCGTCCGACGGTGTTCGGCGTGTAGCATATGACATGGGTGACTTCATTTGACTGATGCATATCGATCAACTCGTACCAGAATACATGTATACGACAAATTTGTGGAATAAATGGGTCCCATGACAAGTCATCATTTCCAGCGGCGTTCTCCGATTCCAAATTCGAGAACAATATTAATCCGCACGTTCGGGCCGCGTTGGCCCCTCAAGGCCTCACTCTCGATGCGGTGACAACAAACGGGGCTGGGCTTGCCTCTCTTCGCATGCGGTGTTGACGGCATGATCTGACTTCGTATGGTTCCGTGCTCTGCGTAATACGTACGTACGCGTATTGGTATTGATCATATCTGCTCTCCGGAGCCAAAAATCAACAAGTAAGCTTGTGGACAAACGGAGGCAATTCTTGACAACTGCGGGTTTTTTTATGTAACTTGTACATGTTCCCAATGCCCTCCGACTGGACCGTGGGTTTCTTCAAGCCCCAGGCCGCTGTTGACAAGCGCGACGGCTGGCACCGGCATCATGGTGGGTTTCGTCATGTTGTCATTGACGTTGCTCCAACTGAATAGAGGTTACTTAACCGAAGTTGTTGGGAGTCACGCAGAAGGTTCAATCGTACCTGGTTCTCGGACTGCCGCTCTCATGCCCAGAGCCGTCGGTCTCTGTGTTTCTACTTACCTTTACTGACACCAGGTCATCAGACGCCGTAGTGGAAGCTAAAGGATTCTATAAGTTCCCCTGACTTGAGTCAGTCAAATTGCGCTAACCTTTTTACATATTACAAGTACCCACAAATCCGTGCTTGTGAAGGCAGAAACCTTGCTTGATCGTTCCCACGATCATCGGTGTTGGAGAAAACCTTGTAAAGCAAGGTAACTCCGACTCCACCCTAGAACCACCTCCGCGACGTTATTAGTACGATCAGCGAAAATGCTGAACTTGCCCGTGGTGCACTTCCTTTTCTTTGTGCCACAGCTTATCTCTCGGATCAGAATTTCTAGCGCTATGTAATAGTGGCCTGTGTTACATAATGGCCTGTGCAAAATCACGGAACGATACCCTGAAATTACAGCATCAAATTGGCACGCTTCGCCGATCAGTGCCCGAAAGTCAGGAATCGGACGACCGCGCAGAAAATTCTCGTCTTTTGTGATGTCAAGTTCTCCTCGCATTGTGGGGCACCGGGTTCCGCCAATTACAGGAGATTTGGAACGAAACATGAGTACGTGTTCAAAATCAATATCCAAGCAAATAGGCATGGACATTATGATACTCCTTCATTATGTGAAAGGAGTCAAAGCTTTCCATCGATTCAATCAACCCAGTATAGGTCTGCAGTTCTCAAGATTATTATTATTTCGACATTACGACTGAGTGTGCGGAAGGCGCATAAAGGTGGCGTTTTCGTCTTGTGCGTCACATCACAACCGCATTGCATTTGGTTTAATCAGATAACCACGTCAAAGTGCACGATGCAGCATGTAAACCACCGGTTACGGCAGATATGCCAAATCGGTACCACATATAGGTGGTCACAAGACGAGTCGTTCTCAAAATTTTTGTTATTTCAACATCACGACTGAATGTGCAGAAGGCACATGAAGGTGGCGTTTTAGTTCTGTGCGTCATTAGACTCATTACAACCGCATTGCGCTTGGTTTAATCAGATAACCACGTCAAAGTGCACGATGCGGTATGTAAACCAGCGGGTAGTACCGGCAGATACACGTACACAAGCTTACAGAATACGAAATAAACGTATCAGCAATCCGATTTGCATCGGGTCACATGAATCGACCGACCAACCATATTTGGTCGTTGATGAAGCCACGAGCTACCCTGCAGATAGTACATACTATCACCACCCGCTTATAATTCAAATGTGCTGAATATGTCCTGGAGGGGATTCCAAGACGTGTCTGGCTGCTTCCGGAAGTCAAAGCGGACAACACGAACGATGAGTGATGCGAGCGAACCTAGTATCCTCTTCGGTTAATAGATCTTGCACTGATCAATGAAACCTAGATGCGGCTATCAGCTGCTGCGTTCTTGTTGATGCAGCCGCTTGCAGCAACACTCGGAGCCATCCCGATATATATACATTATACATATACATATAATATGCAGAAGATTCCTATCGCAGCACGAGGTTGGTGGACCCTTGCCAGCCTGCAGAATATTCGACCGTACCTTGCTTCTTCATTCATTCACTGCGTGAACATGATCGGGCTTTCCCATGCCAAGGTTAGTTTGGCAGTAGAACGGGCCCGGGTATGTGGCGTCGTGACTCCCCATCACTGACTCAAATTGCCGCGCTCTAACCTTCTGGTCGACAGGAAATTTAAAAAATCTCATGGAAACAATAACCAGGCTAGTACCCGTAAGGGAAGATGAGGTGGAGGACAAGACGAGTCGCTCTTAGACTTTCTGTGTTTCTATTGACTTCCTTGCCATTCTAGAACACACTGTGAGGCGACCGCATGGTTGTTCATTACCTAGCACAATTTCGCCTTTTCTTGCACCCAATTATTCGTGCAACAGAAACGCGTCATTGCGGCTAGTGGCTCCGAACTCGGTCTATCCCAAAGTTTGTGTCCACTTCCACCTTGCACCGACAAAAACCGTGGTCAAAAGTGAACGATTTGGGGGTCCTAGCGTTGAGGGAGAATTGAAGGCCTTGCTTTACTTCCTTCACTTTTCCTTCTTTATTTTCATGACAGATTACCATGGGTCGCGTTCCGACCGATTCAGAGCGGTATTTTGACAGACAATCACGTCATAGCGTCGTAGCGAGATGCGGAGCCCGGATCAGGTCCAAGAATGTGGCTCCGTTTGACAACATTCATCGGCACCCTCCAATCAGAACTCTCACATTATAACGAAAAAGGATAATCCAGGGTTGCTTCGCTAGCCCAAAGGAGTGAAATCCCTGATCACGTTGGTGGCGCCTTGGTACCAGGTTACCGCAGACCATGTGCGCGATGCCCGTATACCTCGGGTTTCCAGGTGGTAGGGGGAAAAGGTGGCTGATGGACGCCATTCCCCACCCCTGCCACATGGTTGCGTGAGTTGCCTGTTGCCTGAGCTAGCGGTATGCGGTCGCAAGCACATGACAACCTTGAATGGCGGTAATTTGTCATTGTTGGGATGGGCTTGGGACGGCGGTGAGAACGAGAACAGTATATTCGGCAAGCAAAACAAACTTTGGAAACAACACGGGATTCAGATTCCTTTCTGAGAAAAAAGAAAGAAAAGTGGGGAAGGGGAGAGGAGAGGAGAAGGACGCTTATACTAATACAACACAAAACACGAGACAATCACATTGAAGGAAATGCATACACCCTGACCCCCCTTTTTTTCCGAACAAAGGACACAAGGAAAACATGAAAAACAAGCATCAGGATAAAGCAGGAGCATGCCAACAGCGATCAGAACCGAATGTGTTCGGGCTCGTGTTCCTCAGGAGGGACAACTTCACCTTTGGCGTCAAGCGGCCAGAGAGAATATTTGAAAAAGTTGCTCGGGTCATACGTTTCCTTCACTTCACAGAGCCTCTTCCAGTTCTCTCCGAAGCACGCCATGACGCGGTTCGGCTGTTCATGCCTCCCTAGGAACTGCTCATAGAGTTGTAACACCTCTACACCATCGAGCACGAAAATACTTACACTGGGTAAAGGACCACCGACGGTGACAGGAGCGAGTGTTTCGGAAATCCACTGAATTCAAGCAACACATCGTGAGTAGACCAACGGGGTAAAAAGAAGGAACGTTGTCACGCGTACCTCCTCGGCAGTCTCGACGCAACGTGGATCCTCAAAGTCGATGTCCCATTGATGAAGTGCAGTAACGATAAACGATGCTTGACGCTGCGACTTTGGCAAGCAGCTGTCCTCGAAGTCGACCAAGGCACCGCCAGCGAGTTCGAAGAGCCAAGCTGCGCAAACACAATGTTTTCATCAGCGGCAGTTGACTCCAAAGAAGCAATCCACAAGTTACGTACTGCAACCAATAGGTGTGTCGGCGAATTGCAGCACCGTTTTGTTGATGATATCATCGGGAAGTGAGTTGATCAGGGCAGAGCGAATGTACCACTTGTTTCCAGCTGCGTCCGCGTACCATCAATCATCCCTTCTGCGTTGAAGGTGGGGCGTTAATGACGTACCGTTGCCTCTCAGCACTTGTGCAACACTGTCCTGTTGATGCAGGAAGGATTTCTCGTCCACTTCGTTTAGCAAACAACGTTCACCGTCCCAGGACGAGATGGCCTGAAGAAATTCTTGCCCCTTGACTTTAGGCCCGACGTAGCATATCTGGATAACGACGAGGGAGTCTTGGCCAGCAGGTCCCGCAGTGAGGAGAACATTTGCATAGAGTTCGCGTGGTGCACCCTTTACACAGTCACGGAAGTGCTTGATGAGAGATGGCGCAGTTGCTCGGTGAAAACGACTACGGATTAAAAATAAGTCAGCGAATAAAACCACAATCAGTGTCGGCAATACTCACTATACGAGACTGCCAGCGAACACCACAGGAACAGGGAAGGCTTTGGCTTTATATCGTGTAACGACACCGAAAGCCGGACCGGCTCCGCGAAGCGCCCACCAGAGATCTAAATTACCGTCAGTAGCCTGAACCAACACAACAGCGGGATGGACCAGCCTGAGTTTTCTTTTTCGCTGGCGATCACGATGCGCCCATCTGCAAGTACCACCTCAGCCTCGATCACATTGTCAATGCTTAGTCCACGAAGACGACCAAGGAAGCCGAAACCTCCAAGGAGCATGACAGCAGAACCGGCTGGATGAGCGGCGCTGGAAATTGGTCATTCAGTCATAATCTGGCATCCTCCCGACATTTCGGGTAAGACAGTACATACAAAGGGATGTGATATGGCACAGCGGTCCGTCCGCCTGACAAGGATTGCGCTTCCAAGGGGTTGGCGGCACAAAATTGATCAATTTCCTTTTGCCTCATTCCTGCACCAAAGGTAACATAAGCATGCGAGTGAATAGGGGTTGCGTAGGTGAGCATGTTCGGTTCGGAGGCGAGGAATGCGGGAGAAGCAAACATTGAACCGGGTAATTGCCGCACAAGTCGGGACGTCGAAGGCACGGCCGGAGGATCCTGGATTGGGCCGTCGTCGAGGTACCCAAATGGATCTGCAGCTGCTGCGGGGGAGGAAACGAGAGGCTGGGAAGAAGGAAGGGGGAGAAGTCCCGGTAAAACGGTCGCTGACTGTGTGGTAGTACTGTCAGGCGGTAATTCCCAAACAACCTCGCTAGGTACCGTAAAGCTGAGAGTGGCCTGAGGCGGGGCTTCGTCGCCCATAGGAGCATCATCCAACCTTGGCCGATTGGTCGGACGGAAAGGTTGGAAACCGTCCGGATGTAAAAACGCTTCGACCAACTGGGAAGACGCAGCATACAAACGGAGCTCTGCGTCATCATCTCTTCTACGTTTGCCACTCGCCGCCGCAATATCCGAGTTGTTCGCCGCTGTTCTTCCCTTACCCTTGCTTCCAGGCGGCGGCATGCTTCTGATACTGGTAAAGGTCCCATCATCTTTTGGTGACTCGATTTCTGCTTGGACTATCTTGCTGAGATCGACGATGATATCGCCACCGACAGCCCAGCCAGCAGTACCATAACCGCCCGCTTTCACAGAGATGGAGAGAGAGTGGGCTTGACAAAAACGGATGATTCTAAAAGCGTGGGGTGTGGTGTCAGAGGCAGATATACACGTGTTCCCGATGCGTCCTTGCAACTTACTGGCTGACGTCTTGAGCATCCAACGGGCACGCAACGGCCAAGGAGGCGACCTTGACGTCGCCGTTGAACATCTTGGAGTAGTGCGCGAAGCTACAGGTATTGGCATGAGTGAAGGTGAAGGACAAGATCAGACACCTACTTAGGATCCGCTGGGAGATGGACGGCGCCACGTATAGCAGCTGAGAGCTCTGCGACGAGCTTGTGGGATAGGCCAAGGGGAAGAGTCTGTGGGTTTTCTTCAGCCATGGTGATGCAACGAAGATAGAAAGGGGAGTGATGCAGAATGCAGACAGACGACGACGGTCTTTTAAGGGTGCAGTGGTGGACTCTTAGATCATTGGACTTTATTTTTATGGGCAAATTTCCGCAGGGAGTCAGGTGGAGTAGTAGTGTGACGTGAAAGAAAGACACAGGAATTATTGCCACCGGCGAATTCGCGAACTTATCGATCTGCTGCAATGCGGACGAGGCGGTGAAGTCTCGAAGATCTTGGCCCATCTACATATCCATCGGAAATAGTAGTGTGGGTAACGCTAAGGGGTTAAATATTATGTATCAATCCATAACCGGCTCCAAGCCAAACTTCATAACGCCTAAAGCAGGAACCACGAATAGGCCCTAGGCCTCATTTCCTCAGGTGCTGCGCATTGCGCGAGCAGTATTCAATCCTATCGGTCCTTGTAGAAGGCAGTCCGGTGGTGCCCACCCTCAAAATTTCAGCGCCCATGAGCACCACTGACGGTATTTGGAGACGACGAGTTCATGCCGCAATCGGCGCTGAGTCACCCCCCCGGTCGGGCATGTTTCTCCGCGGCCAAGATCGGCGCTGAGAATACCGGATCCCGGGCCTTGGCGGTATACCATATCCGAGTGACGTCCTTGGTGCGCTTATTTGCCGCCCCACAACACGTGCGAAATTATCCACGTTGGCCACACCCGCGAGTACCAGGGCAAGAAATGGATTCCCCGCCCGCATTATCGGGTTTAATTCTGATTGGGATGAATAGTTGGCTTACTTCATTGGTGCCGATTCTCATGCCAGGTGTTTGAAGGAGTTAAAGAGCAGATTGCATACTCTACGGAATCAAATGACAGGTGGTGATCTACATCATCATTGTCGCGTCTTCCTTCGAATATCATCACGAGCAGCGACTGACTTGTGGTCAGTGGCGGCAGTTGAGAATCAGGTTCAAACTCCCTGTTGACCATTGGAACTACATATCATTGGAAGCAACTCGCGGGTAAACCTTTCGGTTCCATCGGTCCAAATCGCAAACTCGATCGCGTTGTTGGCAGATACGTTTGCGATCCTTTCATATATAGTAAAATGACGCTGCGCACGCAAAACGCCACTCCATGTATGAGCGGACACCGTTAATGAACGCCATTCTGGAATTCTGGAAGAATAAGAAGGGTGTTGGAGTGGATGCGGAGCGGCCTGAAAGAACATGACGGCGGGTCTTTTCACCTGCTACCTCATTATCTAATCCCCGTTCTTCGTATGCGGACGCTGTGCTCCAACTTTGAGCTCTTTGTACATACATATTATCGTGGGGATGCCGGCATTCTTGAAATAATTAGCACCACCGGGTGGGTGCAGTTACTTAACCGATCCCACGCGGTGATCGAGATCACCCATTTGCGACAACGGCTTCATTTCTCACTTCACCAAGCCTCGGTGGTAATTGGGGCTTGAGGGAGGGAATGAATATCATTAGAATCTGCCGGCGATATGGTGGAACCGTAATTCTTCCGAATAAAGGAGGTGTACGATGATCAAATCTGGATTGCTGCCGGCCGTGGGCATTGCCATCGGCTCTCAGAGTGTAGCCTAGACTGCATTTGAGGACGCGGTGCAAGAAGTCAACGTGGTCTCATGACTCCGAGTCACTGATAACGCCAATCAGATAACAACTCGACATTGACATGATCCGGGACAGCTATGAGAGTTGGGAAATTTCTGGAGAAAGATATATGAAGGGTCTAGCTTTAGATACCTGACCTGTTAAATAATAAGACGACGATAATACCTTTAAAACTTTGTTTTCGAGTACAGATGAATTGTGCATCCGAGTCCGCATACTGCCAGTGGCCGCATTCAGTCGAGGTCGTGTACAATGGGATGAAGGGCAGGTTGCCTCTACATGTACTGTAAGCGGAATTCTGTGTCAAATAATGGTGCTCGCTCCCGTCACCCTGTGTGAACCGTAGATAGGAGAGCAAGGCAACATAACACGTGTGATCCACTGACGATTAGCGAATTCGGAAAGCCAGGGTCGAAGGGAATGACGCTCTCCACATACTGAGTCAATGTGTTCGCGAGTGAGCACGATCTCGAGCGCCTCGAGGTTGGGATGTAGGATGTTCCACCGTTTGCGGCTGCCCACAATCTTTTTGCATCACATACACGATCGCCACAGCGGTGACTCGGACACATGCATGGCACCGACTTCCTTTGCGACCTTGGCCATACTCTAGTACTGACCGCCGCCATCGAACTCCGGGTATTACATGCATGCATGGTTGTTCATAGCCTCGCGCAGGGATAGCTTTGGCTCATTGGAGCGTCCTAGCAAGCGGAAAGCTCCATAGCAACTAGGACGAGCAGAAACGTGAGCGGTCGGGCGAGAAGAGTCGTACTTTCTTCACTGCTGAGTGGAAGCGAGACGAGGCGGCTTCGAATCATACCAAGCGCGACGCACATCTGGATAATATCTGCTCAGGATCGTTCCAATATCATTCGATTGACCTTGGTAGATGAACGAATGATGTCTTACCGTTTTCGCGAGTGTATTGGTTCCCTTGCGACACCACTAATGCGCAATCGCTACGTCTTAGGGTTGATGCGCTGCGTGACTTCGAAGCCTTGGTACTATCCAACGTTGTACAGTTTAGCTCCTTCGCCTTTGGACTCGGACTCCGAACATTCGAGGTGGTATGGGTTTCGGAGGAAAACCAAGTCCCCAAGTTCGAGGAAACACGGATGCCGCCCTTTGTTGTAGGCGCTGGCTTTCCCGGACCTATCTCGTGCGCAGCTGATCGCTTGCCGAGTCATGTCTCTTTGTATGCATAAGATTGAGATGCTTCAAACAAATTGTGGTGATGAACGTTCGGCCGCATCCAGAGAAAAGCAGCCGTTCTTGTATTTACATCTATTTGCATATATCAACTCGGGACAAAACAGAATCGTCAAAAAGCTAAGAATCACTTCCAACACAACACCCAGGATTCTCCAAACAATGACATGTCAACATGACGAGGTTGATAAATTTTACCGGTAGATATGATCAAGGAGTGAGTAGGAAGGTGAAAGTCCGAGTCATACCTATTCCAGGGAGAAATCCAACCAAAGACAGCACCATTCAAAGACTGAATCCATCCTTCTCGAATGTGTAAATCACCAAAGAAAACAAGCTCATCCATGTTCCATATCTTGATGGATTTGTCATGAGATCCAGAGACAATGTGATTCCCATCGGGTGAAAAGCTAACAGACTTGACTGAAGATATATGCCCTTCAAATGGACCTGCCACAGTATGACCATTGGTGGTGTTCCAAACTCTGATGGTCCTATCATCAGCTCCAGAGACAATGAGAGTTCCATCAGGTGAATAGGCAACAGAGTTGATAGAGTCTGTGTGTCCCACAAATGGACCTGCTATAGTCTGACCAGTTGCTACATTCCAGATTCTGATTGTCTGATCCCTTGAGCCAGAGACAATGTGAAACCCATCAGGAGAATAGCCAACAGAGCATATTGATGATGTATGCCCCTCAAATGGACCTGCCACAGTCTGACCAGTAGCTACATTCCAGATTCTGATAGTCTTGTCCCTTGAGCCAGAAGCAATGTGGGTTCCATCAGGTGAGCAGGCAATGGAGAGAACAACATCTGTGTGGCCTTCATATGGATCTCCTACAGCCTGACCAGTGGCTACACTCCAAACACTGATGGTATTGTCCCAAGATCCAGAAATGATGTGATTCCCATCAGGAGAAAAGGAAACAGAGGTGACTGATGATGTGCCCTCTCCAAGTGGATCTGCAATTATCTGACCAGTGGTTGTATCCCAAACTCTAATGGTAAAGTCATCAGAGCCAGAGGCAACATGAGTTCCATCACGTGAATAGACAACAGAGTTGACCCAGTCTATGTGTTCATCAAAAGGACCTGCTACAATTTCACCAGTGACTGCATTCCAAACTCCAATGGTTGTGTCATTTGAGCCAGAGATGATGTGAGTTCCATCAGGGGAGTAGGAAACACAGTTGACACAGTCCATGTGGCCCCTGGGCTCAAATGGATCTGCCATGACTTGACTAGTTGCTATTTTCCAAACTCTAATAGTTTTATCCCAAGACCCAGAGACAATGTGAGATCCATCTGGTGAAAAGGCAACAGAGTTGACTTCATTTGTATGTCCTAGAAAAAGATCTGCCACAATTTGACCAGTAGCTGCATTCCAAACACGAATGAACCTGTCCCAGCATCCAGAGACAATGAGAGCTCCATCAGGTGAATAGGCAACACATTTGATCATGCACATTGGTTCCTTGAATAGACCTTCCATATCTTGACCAGTTGATGCATTCCAAACTCTCATGGTGTCATGAGATCCAGAGACAATGCAAGACCCATCAGGAGAATAAGCAACAGAGTGAACAAGGTTCATGCTTCCATGAAATGGGCCTACCACAGTCTGCCCAGTAACTGCATTCCAAACTCTAATGGTACAGTCCCAAGAGCCAGAGACAATATGAGCTCCATCAGGTGAATAGGCAACTGAGTTGACTGAGCCTGTGTGCCCCTTGAAAGGTCCTGCTACAACCTGACCAGTGACTGCATTCCAAACTTGGATGGTATTGTCCTTGGAGCCAGAGACAATGGAAGACCCATCAGGTGAAAATGCAACAGAGTTGACTGAGTCTGTGTGTCCCTCAAATGGTCCAGCTACAGTCTGACCAGTGGACATGTGCCAAACTCTGATGGTTTTGTCTGAAGAGCCAGAGACAATGAAAGTTCCATCAGGTGAAAAGGAAAGAGAGTTAACAGAATCCATGTGTCCCTCCAATGGTCCTCCCATGGTCTGTCCAGTGGCAGCACTCCAAACCCTGATAGTTTTATCCCTGGAGCCAGAGACAATGTGAGTTCCATCAGGTGAATAGACAACACAGTTGACACCATCTGTATGTCCCTCCAGGGTATGGATCTCAGAAGGCCAATCAACTGGACATCCTGATGTAACTGAAATATGCTTTTGGAGATGACCATCCCAGAGTGTGCAAAGTGGAGAGCTGGAGGGAGTTTGGGCCATAGCTGACAAATAGAGATGGGGGGTGCATTCTTTCAGAACAGGTGAAAACACTTTGATGAATTGGGATGCTTCTGATGCCAGGTTAGCAATCTCTTGGCCCTGTAAATATTTGGTTCAATAGTGATCATGTAACATTCAAAATTACTTTACCTTGGCCCATCTGGTCAGGATGGTACAGGTCTCTATGGCAGATAGAATGAATGAGAGTGGGGAGGAAAGGGAGAGGAGGCTGATGGCTTCAAGCCAGTAGGGAAAAAAGTTCTTGAAGAAGAGGGTGACCTCATCCAAGAGATCAGGGGTGTACTGAGCATGCTGCAAGTGAACCATCCAGTATTGGCAAGAGTACATTAAGTGGGTAGGAATCTCCTTCTTCACTCGACACAACAGATCAGGAACAGCAGCATTCTGTTTCCGAGAGTCCTCGAGGCCACATATGTTGAACCTGAGCTTAGCTTGCATGCAACCAATCATTGCTTGTCCAAGATGAAGATGGTGTTGGGGTTGAATGTGAATAGAGAAGATGGAACTGCGAGCTTGATCCAGCAAAAAGTCACGAAATGATGTGTGGAGTGGGCGAATAGGCTTCTCTTCATCGAGCACTCCATCAAGCAAAGAAGCCAAGGGCTTGATAACCTCGCGGACATTGATGTCTGTCTCCGACTCGAGGAGGGCACAAAGTGATCCAATAGAGAGTGGCTCCTTGAGGGAAAGTACGATTTCCATAATATATTGAAACCTATTTCGCGTCTTGCTCGAGGTATAAAGTTGATGCAACACAGTCCCATATAGATGATCCAGAGGGTCAGTGGCATCTCTGTCGTCATTCAACACTTGCTCCAGCCGCTGTCTCGCACTCAGTCCAACATCCCCAAGCCCCTCGATAAAATTGCACGTCGTAGATGCCCACTGAAAGAGATGCTGGGAATGATCGACAAGCAGTCGACACCACTCCTGGTTCGGCCAAGATAACTCGAGTTCCGCATACTGATGGAGGGAGTGGGAGACAAACTTGCGTATGTCCTCGTCAACGATATCGTTCGAAACGTCGCCCATTCTTTTATGGACCAGATTTGAGCCAGACCTAAACGCGGAGAGGATGTCGCTCTCGGGGCGAGCGGTGATGAGAAAGCGAAGGTTGGCCGGAAAGGTGTTTTGGGCCATTTGCTTGGAGATCGTTTGTAAGAGTAATCGGCGACCTGCTCGGTCACCACATTCGTCGATAGCATCGATGACGATAATCAGCGGTCCGATGCTATGGAGGTGCTTGCTGGGCTCTATGAGGAGTTGCTCAACTTGCTCCAAGGGCGATGTCGACCTGCGAAGCGCTTTGTTATCCTTCACAATCCCCCACAGCGCGGATTTATATTGGACATCACAGTCCGAGAGGTCCCGTGCGATGGTACTGAACAGATTCTGCGGGTTCCGCATTGCGAGGTAGTCTCTGGAAAAGCAATACGATGAACCCAACCTCCGTTGCCCGTCATACAATCGGGCAATCGAGTGAGCCACCGCAGACTTGCCCGATCCAGCCACGCCAGTAAGAAGGCATACTCTCGGCGCATCGTCTTCAAGATTGTTGAGAACATCGCAGATGTCGCGAAGGAACAGCTCGCGCGTCCCCGGGAGGCATCCTTTCTCTTGCGCATATCTAGCCCCGTCCGCATACAGCATGTCG
>JBBPNU010000684.1:0-14250 GCA_038091055.1 Leccinum angustisporum
CTTGCAACGGACATGGACATACTTCGGACACTACATGCCCTGCAGGCAGGTCTCTACATAATGCTGATAAATCTTCGCTAGTTTTTTTAATTTGCATGGTCGTTTCCATTCTATCAGCCACTTTGAAATAAAACGTTCCAGTACATACCCCAATTTTTTTCCCTACTACATACCTACTCGGGCATGTGTCAATGGTGGATGCCTGTCCGTTTGCGCATTTGGATAAAGGCTGCATGACGTCACTGTCAGATAAGGGTGTAGGTTGGCCCAGCCTGAGATAATCGGACCTGAGAGTAAACGTCGACATTGTCGACCGCTCTTTTTTCTTCCATGACTTCCAGCTCGGCCAGAGCGATACAAAAGAAACTTTTCAGAGGCGTCGACGACTCCTCTGGTTCCTCTGGTCCTGAATCTAACGACTCGGATCCCCGTGACGGTCTCACCATCCAGATCCCAAAATCAATACTAACTGCGGCAAAATCGGATGCCCTTCCAAAAGTCTCTAAGGCGAGCCCACGCGGTCCAGTTGGGACGGATGGCGACCCGATTCAAAAGAGCTACCGCCAACGACTGAGCGAGAAGTTGGGGTTCGACTACCAAGGTGTAGAGAAGCACCGTCTTCAACAAAGTGACGATCGGCTTCGCCATTGGAAACGATGGGGTCCATATCTTAGCGATCGACAATGGGTAAGTCTAACCTGGTACTAGTGCTCGCCATGTCTCTATAATCGATTACTTGTCCCCCAGGCAACAGTCCGCGAGGACTATTCTGAAAACGGCGACGCTTGGAGTCATTTCCCTCACGAACACTCGCGATCGCGTGCTTATCGATGGGGCGAGGATGGCATCGGCGGCATCTCGGATAATCATCAGCGACTCTGCTTTTCGCTCTCCCTATGGAACGGCGAGGATCGCATATTGAAGGAACGTCTTTTTGGCGTCACAGGTCATCAAGGGAACCACGGCGAAGACGTCAAGGAGCTCTATTACTATCTGGACTCGACACCTTCCCATTCCTACATGAAATTTTTGTACAAGTACCCCCAACGCAAGTATCCGTACGAAGAGCTTGTGACAGAGAACGTCCATCGGGACCGAAATGTGGCAGAGTACGAGATCCTGGATTCTGACGCTTTTGACGACGACCGGTACTGGGATGTCTTTATGGAGGTCTGTTTCTTCAAGTTCTGCTTTCGCTCGCGGCCAGTCTGAAACATCCATCCACAGTACGCCAAAGATGAAGATGACCCGGACAGCCTCTATGTGCGGATCACTGGCTACAACCGCGGTCCAGAACCCGCTACGCTCCATATCATTCCACAGTTGTGGTTCCGCAATACGTGGTCGTGGCCCGCTTCCAGGCCACCGATGCCATCCCTCACTTGCTCGGCTATGGACAACGACATCCAATATATACAGATCAAACACCCGTCTATGGAGAAGTACTTCATGTACTGCTTACCCTCTCCACCCCCGGTCGATGCGGAAGGCGTTTTCGTCACGGAAGAAGATGTCGTCATTCAACCCGAACTTCTTTTCACAGAGAACGACACCAATTTTAGCCGCCTTTACGGAGGGGAAAATGCGTCTTCGCACGTCAAGGATGCTTTTCACGACCATATTATCCCGTCGCATCGACCTGTCGCCAAGTCGGATGGGGTGACTTCTCAAGGAGATGATGGCGATGCGACTCTTCGCACGTCCGACTCCAGTTCACAAGGATCTCCGTTCGTCAACCCACAGAGATGCGGCACGAAATCTGCGGCACATTATATCTTCCAGGATGTCCCGGCCAACGGTGGATGTGCGGTTGTACGTATAAGACTGACTCCGCAGTCTGTGTCCAAGATCTCCAACGTGGACGATGAGGCCGTATTCGATAGGGTGATAGAAGAACGGCGCGAAGAAGCGGACGAGTTCTACAGTTCGCTTGTCCCCGGTCCGATGAGCGACGATTTCAAGCAAATCATGAGGCAGGCCCTTGGGGGCATGTTGTGGACAAAACAATACTATCAGTTTATACACCAAGAGTGGATCGATGGCGACCCTGCACAACCCCCACCACCCCCCGGGCGTAAAAACATTCGCAATAAAGTACGTCTTCTTATTTGGTTGCTTGTATACCTGAAACTGAACCCCTCATCAGCATTGGCGTCATATGCACATCGACGATATTCTTTCCATGCCTGACAAGTGCGTACTTTCGCCTGTTTGATCTGCAATATTAATGACTGACTTGTTCAGGTGGGAATACCCATTCTTCGCCGCCTGGGACACCGCCTTCCATTGCATACCCCTTGCTGTCGTCGACCCTGCTTTCGCCAAGAAACAATTAGATTTATTAACTAGAGAGTGGTACATGAAGCCGGACGGGCAGATTCCCGCGTACGAGTGGAACTTCTCTGATGTCAATCCTCCCGTACATGCCTGGTAAGTATGGTTTACACCTATTTCTTCATATTATCGATCCGATGGTTCCAGGGCGACATTTAGAGTGTTCAAGATAGAGCGAAAGCTCACGGGACGGGAGGATCTACCTTTCTTAGAGCGGGTCTTCCAGAAGTTGTTACTCAACTTCACATGGTTTGTCGCTTGCTTCGACGGCAGGCGCGGTTGATCACGGCTATCTATTCAGGTGGGTTAATAGAAAAGATGCCGGGGGACATAATGTCTTTGAAGGAGGTTTCCTTGGGCTTGATAACATTGGCATTTTCAATCGTTCCGAGCCACTGCCAACAGGGGGAAGTTTACGTCAAGCGGATGGCACTGCTTGGATGGCGTTTTATTGTTTGAACATGTAAGTGCAAATTGATATATCATTACAGGTTTCTTGATGGTGTCTAGGTTGAATATAGCCCTCGAGCTTGCGAAGCACAATCCGGTGTATGAGGACATCGCCTCCAAATTCTTCGAGGTACGTCCCTTTCGTTGGTGGAAGTCACATTTTCCTGATCAACGCCAGCATTTCATCTTTATCGCTGATGCTATGACATATATGTCTGGAGACAACGAGCTGAGCCTTTGGAACGAGGAAGATGGGATGTATTACGACGTCATCCAGTTCGGCCCCGGAGACGCGATCCAGTTGCCCGTGCGCAGCCTCGTCGGCCTCATTCCCCTTTATGCGACCCTTGTTCTCGAGCCCTCCGTACTCAACAGATTACCGGGTTTCAGGAAACGTGTGGAGTGGTTCCTCGATAATAGACCCGAGGTATCGGCTCGGAATATGGCAAATATGAGTGGTAACGTGATATTCATCTTCATCTTATCCTTGGTTTCCTCAATGTTTTCTAGTCAGGGGCAGGGGAGAACGACGTCTGCTTGCGCTTGCTAGCAAGGAAAGGCTTGTCCGCATCCTGGAGAAGATGCTCGATGAGAACGAGTTCTTGAGCGAATTTGGCATTCGATCGTATGTCGAATCATGGCACACCTCACCGAATTTCTCATGGAATGCCGTCTAGTTTGTCGAAGCTGCACAAGGACAAACCTTGGGGGATGGATGTGAACGGAGAGTGGCACGAAATCAGATACTGGCCGGGCGATTCCCATTCCGGAATGTTTGGTGGCAATTCTAACTGGCGCGGACCGATCTGTGAGGACCAATTCACATTGGGAGCACACGGACTCACAGACTGGCAGGGCTTGCGGTCAACTTCCTGCTCATTGAAAGTCTCCAAAGGTTTTACCAGTACTACGGGGATGACCTTCAGGTGGAATGCCCTACCGGCAGTGGCGAGTATATGAATCTCGCCCAGGTATCGGCAGAAATTCAACACCGCATTATCCACATCTTTGGCCGTGATGTCGAAGGGAAAAGGGCCACCAACGGCGGCAACCCAAAGTTGGATAGAGATCCGAATTTCCGTGATTATGTCTGGTTTTACGAAGTAAGCATGCGTCATGGCTTCTTCAGCCGTTGGATACTGATCACGTTATCGTTTCAGTTTTTCCATGCGGATACCGGCCGAGGGCTTGGGGCATCGCATCAGACTGGATGGTGAGTATGGATCGAGGCGGAGACTTTGTGCCTTTTTATTTATTTATCTCGTTACTCTAGGTCGGGCTTGGTTGCCTATCATATCCTGCAGAGCGGAGCGACATGTAGGCTGCCGAGAACTCCACGGAGTAAGTGCCATATGCTATCGAGACCCGTGATGGGTTTTTACCATTCTTCCGCAGCTCCGCGGAGCGTGGTCAACCACTACTTCGATGTGAGTTTCACTTAGGCCGCGTCCGAGTTTCAAGTTTATTCATGCGTTGACAGGAAACGCTCGATGCGCACTCCGAGTACGGAGATGACACTCGCTCCTTGTATAGCGCCATGAGCAACATGGAGTTACATTCCTTAGGAGATCTTTCACCCGACGCATTGTAGAGCGGGCACAGCACAATTAGATAGAAGAGGTGCTTGGCCTATCTTGTCTCGGCAATAATCATAATATAAAGGATTGTAGCAATGCGTGATCTATTACTTAAGGGTACATGACGATGTCCTCCACGTTTTAGATATGCTCAACGGCATCGAGAGTAAGGAGCGAGAATTACAGAAAAGAGAAAGAATGCGAGGAAATTCGCGACCATAGACTCAAGGTCAAGGGGGGATGTCAGAAAATTTCACAAATGAAGGGCGGGTAATAAGCCGTCATAACGCGATGTGGGAATGGAACGAACAGCAATATTTACTGGAGTGGTAGAGAACTTACGTAACATATGTAACATATAGAGTAACTTGGCCGCCCGGGCGGAACGCCTCAAAGGCCATCTGTACATCTTCAGTAGACCCAAGGGATACCAAGTCACCATCTTCGTCTCTGTATTTCACCCTCAACGGAGAGTCGTCTCGACGTGGACCGCACAGACGAATCTTCTTGCCCACTTTATCCACGAGCTGGGTGAATTCCGTCGATCGAGGAACCTGGATGACGAAGATATCATCCTGGAAATGAACCTTGACTTTCACGGATGAGGGGTAACCGTTATTCATCGATATACTGTCGAACATTTGCGACCTCGATTGTCGGAGTCCTGATCCCGTCAACGAAGATTCACTCGAACCAAACGGTGTTATCGGTGATGAGCTGTTGGGTGACTCCTCTGATGAACCGCGGGTGGATTGGCTGGAGCCACTACCCCGCTTGCTGTCCACTGTCGTGCTCTGCGAACGATGCGTCCATGCGGTAGTTGGGATAGGGGGTGGGGATGTTTGTGCAACGTATGCACTAGGTTGACTTGCGCTCCTCGATCGGCTGAGCGGGACAGAACTGACGGAAGTGGGGGTTATGGGTTGGTCGTACGAGGGCGTGAATGGGATTTGTGTGTGTAATGGAATTTGAGGTCGGGTCCACTGGGCGTGCATGTAACTGTTGGTATTGTCGGCTCGAGCGCGGGATTGATCGTATCTCCATTGGGAGTGCATGTAACTATTTGTGTTGTCGGCTCGAGGCCGGAAATGATCGTATCCCACAAGAGGATCACGGTCAAGCTGTGGGTTTGGAACAGGTGGGCGGTGAATTCCTAACGGAGTACCGCGCCCCGACGAGGCTATACTTGATGGTGGGTAATCTTCGTACTCGTCGTCGAGGTCGAATTCGAATCCATCGGCAGAGACAGGCGGTCGGTGACGGGCGTGGGCTGGATGAGGTGGCAGACTATGTACATATTGGGCGTGTGACATTGAGGAAGATGCTCTGTCGTGAGTGACGGGAAGAGGAGACCGCTGGGTCATCGAAGCGGGTACGGAGGCGTGACTGTTGTGTGGAACGAAATGCGAGATATTGCGATCTGAAGCTCGTCGATTTGCTACTTCCCCGATTAGCCTGTTGATCTGGGTCTCCCACTGTTTTAACTGCTCCTCAGAACGACATCGGAGAGTGAAGTATTCTAAATCGTCATCGCCTCTCCACCATACGGCAAGAGAGTACGGATTCACATTAGAGGAACCTGAAAAGGGTGTGAACTGCGAATTACGAAACGATGTGTCCGCATACGCACCGATCGAGTTTCTTGGGGAGCTTGGAACGGCCTGGGTGACGTTATTCAAGAAGATCCGACCCTTGAGAAGTAGTGCAGTATCCTTCTTCTTGTTAGGTGCACCAGGGACAGACGGGACAGAGGTGGAGGGCTGCTTCTTCAGGATGGAGTTATTCTTTCCGGCCCTCTTACTGTTCGGCGGGGGTTGGAGGGCTTCCTTGCAACATAGGATGATCTTCTCAAATAGAAAGACATGGTACTCGCGGTCGACTTCGGATTTAGTGACGGTGAAGATGTCGTCGAGGAGGAGGTTGCCGAAGTTGGTTAGATGATGACCTTTCCAGTCTTTAACGCGACCTTCGAGGTTGCGCACGGTTTGATTGTTCTCAGCACGTCGCTGTGCCTCGTTGATCTTATCCGTTATGCGCTTTGCTGCAGCGGAACCAGCTTGGAGCTCTTCGAAATGGGGGTAATCGACGACGTTTGATGCCTTTACTAGGGACTGCCGACGACGATAAGAAGTTGCTGACCAAGAAAAAGAGATAGATCACGCACATCAAGCAACAGTGGATACTTGCAAATTCTCTGAACAGGTTTGATTAGGAAGGCAGGCAGCTCTGACTTGGCGTTGATCAAATTGTTGTGTACCTGGGAAAGATGGAAAAGGAAGCGTTAGACGTTATTTTGGGATGGAACCGATGTCGACCGTCGTCACACCAACGTGGCTCAGGTCACGTACCGACAAGTTTTGCTCCTCTTTGATCATGATGTCTGCGGCATTGGTGTAGTTGCCACAGTAGGGCTCGTAAACCGCGAACTCGTCTTCCTATTGTGTTTGGAGACAATAAAAGTACCGCATTGGGCATGAGCAAGTACCGGATAAGGAAATAGGTGGACTGACGTTCTCAAGGAAGTGCAAACCCCAACGCTGGTCTTTCCAGGGTAGTTCAGCTGTGCTCTCGAGGCGGATGAGGAACTTTCTCTGAAAGTTGAGCAACTTGTTGAGACCGGGGAAAAGGAGATGGATGGTATCCTGGTCTATCGTGTTGCTCTGGGACAATGCGGTTGCGTATTTCTGGGTCGAGTCAGTAAATGGTCAGTGGAACGGGGGTATGATGCTGACCTGCATGACTTCCAAATCCTGCACATATTTGCGTTCGGTCTCTACCATTTCCCTGATGATATTATTTCGTGCGGCATCGTGGGCACTTGGAGGTGTGACAGTGTTGAATGAGTGGTTTGCAACAGAGTCTAATGACTCTTGCGAAGTGAGGGGAGGGGGAGAGAGTGGTGTTGGCTCGAAGATATCGGAGGGTAAAAGGTCGACAAGAGTGGTAACGGTGCTAACGACCTATGATGTGTCAGGAACAGGAATGGAGCGAGATGAGATGCCAAGGGTCGTACCTTGACGAGGCCGTCGGTTGAATGACGATCCCACAAGTCTGATACTGTGAATCGTTCGCAGTTGTCGATTTCTGAGAGTCTCATGGCAAACTTTGCGATGGCGCGTTTCTTCTCCTTTTCGTTGGAGACATCGAAGGTGGCCGGATCGGTGGCAATTTCGGCGATAGGATGAATTGGGGGAGGGAGGAGGTTGAAGAGAAAACAGAGTGGGATGCCGAGAGTGAAGCAGTCCCAGAGCTGTGTGACGGGGTCGGTGGACTGGCGGAGGTCGCCGTTGCGTGAGGAGAGGATAAAGAAGTGAGAAAAGTTTGGAATGCGCATGAGCCGTGCACGGAGAGAGGAACATTGCTGATAGAGAGAGGTCGAAGCTGATGCAGCTTTGTTGAGGATGTTATTGTGAGTTTCGATGACGAGACCGGGATTGGATGCGATTGATTTTTTTCGACCAGCGACGTTGGCCATGACCGTAACTAACGAGGGTTGATAGATCTAAACAAGTCACAACAATAGACATAAAATCATTTCAAAGTCCGATTGCAGGAGTGACAGAAACCCATCTCTTTTGACCAAGACCCATGGCACCAGCTCGTTCTACCAGACGCGCTCAAGTTCAACCAACACCGACTACAGACAATGTAACCCTTCTCTTCTTGGAGCCCATGATGGGTACTCCACTCACAATTTACATCGAAAAAGACGTCGACGACAGGGACGACCTCGTCGACATCATCACCGTGAGCATCTCTTTTGTTTTCATCTCTTCATCTCTCATCGCAGCAGAAACATGGTGGGGCCGTCTCTCCCAGTTACAGCGGAACACCCTACATTTTAGGCAAGTCTCCATCTCATACAACTACACCCACAGGCTCATCCGCATCCCAGTCGATCCTCACAAGGAGTCTGGCCAAAATCTCTTCCGTCAGTATGCCGGTAAAAAGGGTAAAATCGTCCTTCATTCTCGCTGGGTTCATGAGTGTGTCCGTGCCGGTGTCCTCCAGACGTTTCAAAACAACTGGGCAGACTGCAAAGTGACTGGTACCGAAAAGTAGCACCTTTCCCCACTTCTTAGTCACCCTCTCACTTGGCTTCATCTTCCAGGGTCGATATTCCAGTCGCTCCGCCCTCCCAGAGTGATCCCACATCATCTACTCAAGTGCCTTCCTTACCACCCATGCCCCCTCATCCTCAGACCCTCGCAACTGCTGACCCTCTCGTGCACCCACCACCCCAGGGTTCCTATGGTTATCCTGTCTATGGTCCTCCCATGCACCTTCCCCCTCGCGGCATGCAGCCCCCAACTGCACCACCACCTCAGTCCTGGCAAGCCCCTAACGCAATCGCACCCCAACAGACGCACATGACCCCTCCTCAGCCTCCCTCAGGAATGATCCCTCGCCCTCCGCAACCATACCGAGATGGTCCTTGGGTCACTGGCTTTGATCAACCCCCTCCTCCTATGGTCGCAGGTCCGAGCGGTCCGCACTACGCCTATAGGTATCGGGATGAGCAAACAGATTGGGCAACCGCCCCACCTAGCGATTACCCTTATGATCCTGCAACGGTTAGTCTGGCACCTAGATCATCCCCCTCGTGTTGCTTGACCTTCCCGTCTAGTATGAACAGCCTTACGAACAACCGTATCTCCACGATCCCGGCCCTTCGACTGCTGGCTCGTCTAATCCGCCTGTTGATCATGCTGCTGGCGACAAATCTCGTGGTCGGAAGCGAACTCGGAACCAGGTATGCTTACCATGTATTACCGCACTCATCCGTCTCATGTTCTCAGCAGGGAATTCCTGCAGCCCCCCCTTCTACCCTGGTCCTCAATCGAAAGAATCCACCTGCCCGATCTCCTACGCCTCCAAACAGAGTGATCAAAAGCACATATGGCGGGAATCTCTTCACCTCTGACGATGTGTTGTACCTGAAGAAATATATCGATTACTGTCAAGAGCAAGGTCTTGTGCTGAGGTTCGTGCCTCATCACCTTATGTTCCGTCTTTTAATTCTTCATCAGCCTAAGAGAGATTTGCGAAAGAATAGCTGTAAAGGTTGGTTCGTTTGCCTGGAATCTAGTCATCTTGCTGATCGTTTCACCGCATAGGCACCGCATCACACGTGAGGCCTCCACTTTGTTTGCCCAGCTCATTGCATTAACTAGTTCTTGGGCCAGATTTTATTCCTGGCGCCGGTACTGCAACAAACATCAGATTAGGCTTGGCGGGTACTCCATGGACCTTGGTGAAACATCGACCCCCCACGAAGAAGATCTGGAGCAGAATGAAGGCGAACAGATCCGCGTTAGTACCGGTCCCGGGATTATTGCGGCGGCGCAGCAACGACTACAGCAAGAGGGCAATCGACCGCGGAATCGATCACCAACTCCTCCAAGGGCCTTGTTCAGGAGTACCACCGGCAAAGGAGTCGCGTTCACGGAACAGGACGTGACGTTCTTGGTTCGCTTCATGGAGTATAGAAAGTGGGTCGAGTACGTGCAAGGCAGTGTCCATTCTATTCACCATCCTTAGATCCCAGGATCGTTTCGATATGGTAGCGTTTTGGAAGGACGTTGCTACAAAGGTTATTCATTATTTGAGTATCATGCCTTCCGCTCATCATTTTCATCCACAGGCACCGCACCACTCTCGTGCATCGTGGATGAAATTTTGGCGTCGGCACAAGCACGAGCTGAACAGGACTGAAACCGATGATCCACTGCCACAACCACCTGAAAAGAAGATGCGGTATTCCCGATCAGACGACATTTTACTTGCCCAATATTTTTTCACAAAGCCCGAGGGCACATCAGATAAAATATTTCAAGCGTTTGGGCGACAGGTATTGTATCTTGTACTTTATGTGAGGTTCATCCTCATTATTATTCATAGCACCCTCATCATCCTTGGAAGGGATGGCAAGAACACCACCGGATACATAAGGCGAAGATTGATCATCTCATTCAGCGACTGGTAAACGGAGAGAATATCGATGTTGACGATGGCGCAGCGGATTCAGAGGTTTGACACTGTCGTCTCAACGAGCTCTCTGTACAGTATCAAAATTCCCTACCGTTCTATTGTACACACTCGCCGTATCATCGAAGTAATTCACACGTATGTCACTTCGCCGTGACCCGCCACAAAAATTGTGACTCGCCTCGGCCTTATTAGGCGCGCATGTCGATCAATCGATCTTAGGTTGTTTCCATCAACTTGACGTGTTCGACATGACATTCCACGTCCCAAAGGACCAGATTGACAAGGTTAGCGTTCCTCTGTTGCGACGTGCGTTGTGTTGGCTCAACACTCCTCGCCTAGTTTTATCGAGAGGGGTGAGTCGCCAAGTTCAGACCTCCAAGCGCCGTTGTGGTTCAAGCGCAGGTGATACTTGATAGCTACCTCTGCATTCCAAACTTCTTTTCGCAAGATCAAGTTTCGTCCCTCTTTCAACGTTCCCAAGAGCTGTTGGCCGAGTTCAACTTGGAAGACCATCCACTCGTGAGTGTTTCATCATCGTCCTGCTACACAGCAAGTGAATGAGGCGCTTTTGACCAGACAAAGTTCACTACATCCGACAAAAACCACGTCGGTGATGATTACTTCCTCAACTCGGGTGACAAGATCCGGTACTTCCTAGAGGAGGACGCCGTGGATGAGAACGGCCAGCTTACTACGAAAGACAAGACCAAGGCAGTGAACAAGATCGGGCATGGTGCGTTTCTACCTGTTACTCTGAATAGCTGTATATGACAGGACGGACGTGCTGCTAGCGTTACACGTGCTTGATCCCATCTTTCGCGCGGCGACCATCGAGAACGACAATGTGAAAGCTCTAGTGAAAGACTTCAGGTTTCATCACGATCCTCTCGGTGAGTAGGTTTCTTACTAGATACAGGAACGCGTGTGTTCACACTAGTCTCAGTCCTTCAATCCATGGTCATCTTTAAGCAGCCGGAAATCGGAGGTGCTGGTATCTAGTTTTGTGTTGTTGGTAATCCTTACCCATGGCTGATTTTTCGCTTTCTAGTTCCTGAGCACCAGGATTCGTGAGTAACCATTTGATAAGTCGTGATTTCAGCTTATTCCCAGTACGGTTCACTGCCAAAAGGTCATTCCTCGTACGTTTCCCCGTTTATAACTCATTCCCCACTACTCCAACCATTGTTCCAGTATACAACGCCCATCAGCGCTCTCGGGTTCTGGGTACCGCTGGAGAAATGCACGGAGTCCAATGGAGCACTTTCATTCATGCCTGGATCACATCATATGACACCGATCAGCAAACGTTTTGTGCGTAAACGTGAAGGCGGTACTGGATTCCAGAAACTCTACCCTCCTTACCTTCCCTGGGATAAGGCGGACAAGAGCTATGTGATGCAAACCTGTGAACCAGGTCAGTTCGTTTTGTGCCACTACTCACCAAACCGCGCTTCACGGATGTCGTTGCAGGGGACCTAGTACTGATCCATGGCAGTGTATTGCACAAGTCTGAGAAAAACACGAGCAACCAGTCTCGCTGTGCATACAGTTTTCACATGATTGAAGGGCAGCCGTATGCTGACTACGACGAGCTGAATTGGCTGCAGCCGACACCGGAGATGCCATTTTCTAAGATCCTCGATCATCCTCAGTGATGTCACCTCTACTACCACTGGGGATGAAATTTCTGAGATGATCTGCATCACTCAAATGTATACTGGACCGTGCTATTCGACCAACACTTGTAACAGTAGATAGATATGAATTGTAGGAGGGATATAAGTATCTATAATGTCCTTGCAGATAACACAACTGAGTGAATTTCACCGGGGATCAATATACATAATGATGTCCAATCGGAGACAGTGAGGTCGAAGCGGGGTGAACTTATCACCATTATGTAGACCCAGTCAGGGTAGACTCCATGGTTGGGGGTTCTACGGGAGCACAAAGTGTGACGGTAGACAGAGGTCTGTGTGTGAGAAGAGGACACTTGGTGGTCAGGTCTGCTTGCTTGTCCTGACATTCCTCTCTGAGGATTAGGATTGGGTGACCGGCCATTAGAGGGTATGGTTTACAGTACGAGTACACTGCTGGTTGAGTTCTGCCCAGTTAGCTGATTTGGCCGGCTATAGTTATATTGCCAATTAACTGGCTTACATTGACTGGCAAACTGACTGTGGTCAATTGAGACCAGATACATGGCAAGGATCTCAGTGCTGCCAGAAATTATACATTGTACAGTACAGAAGTCATAGTACAAATTTGAATATAACATTGTTCCTTTGGAATCCTTCTTAGTACCTAGCCCATGTAATCTTGTTTGGCAAGCAAGCTACTGCTTAGCATATTCATCTGAGGTGGCTGCCAGTGCCAGGTTGATCATTGCCTAAAGTTTCCCATTCCTCATGTCTCTGTTACCTGAGATACTAGTTGTTACGCGAAGCGTTACTTGTATCGTCGAGGAGCTCACTAAGAGTCACGTCGAGACGAATACCTAGAGGGGATCTCTCTACCTTAAGTGTTTCACACTAAGGGCTCGAGGTAGCTTTGAATACTAACGCTTGATTGCGTAGATCTAGCTAGGGAAACAACACCATCATGCTACTGGGTATTTAAGCAATAGGTGCAAGTGCACAGACCATGCGGTGTAAGTAGCAGTGAAACAGAAGAAGACATATCGAGTAATCGAGAATCGAGATACAAAGATAGGGAGATAAGGAGATAGGAAGAGATGGCGAGATAAGAGAGATAGGAAGAGATAGCGAGATAAGAGAGATAACAAGATAAGAGAGATAATGAGTTATACATCGTAACGAGGAGGAGAATGGAGAATGGAAGAGTCGGATCGTAAGGACATAGAGAAAGGAAAGGGAATGAAGTGAAAAGAAGAATGACGAAGGCGGAACCCCATAGGAACGACTGTAACAGATACTGAAGGACGACTATGGACGTCTCACTTGGTGGTACAACTCTAGGCATTCTAGTTTGATGGCAACAACAGGCTGCACCGGAGAACACCCAAGTAGGCCTAAGCGAATAAGCACAGCATTCAAGGCAAGTTCATCCTCTCGCTGTCTCACTGGAGTATTCTTTCCATGATCTAGGGGTAGCATAAACAACAAGAAAAAGAAAGGGTTAGTTACATACCAAAGACGCCAATTGATTTGATGTTGAAGATATGGCACGCGTCTGGTTCAACTGGCAGGACATCATTGTCTCTGTGCCTCCACTTCAGATATTCATCGACGAGAGATGCCATCTGGCTTTCCCAGGCGCGATGCACATATTTATTGTGTTGCAGTCGCATACGCTGGTCCCAACGACAGGGTAGAGCTCCTTCTATACAACAAAGGTGAATATAACAAACCAACAATAATGAAGAAAACATATGTTCAGACACCCCATTTGAAGTATTCCAAAAAGACGGTGGGAACATCTTCTTCATCATCATCACTAGCATCGCTGTCCACGCCGTAGTCACTGTTCTCTTGTTTGTATTCATTGAAGTCATATGCCCAGTCCATAGTATCATCTCCGTTGGAACCACTGTTTCCAACCTCCAACTGAGCTTCCGCAAGTCGTTCCTGCAAATGTCTGGTCTTGACTGACTACCATGTCAAATTGTCAATGCAGACTTTTTGAAAGATGGAAAGAACTTACCAGCTTCCTCAAAAAGCTTCTTTTCAGCCTCCAGGTGCTCTTTTCGTATCCAAGAAAGTGAAGCTATCAATGTCTGCATTGATCCATCCACAGACAAGACAGTCATCTTGACATGTTCCGATGACGACCGTAATTTCTTAGCCATCGTGGTTGTAGCGGAGTAAAAAAGTAGAGGCGGACTTGAAATGTAATGAGTCGGTACACAGGCAATTATGTCATCATAAAGCGCACGGAC
>JBBPNU010000685.1:0-14207 GCA_038091055.1 Leccinum angustisporum
GTTATGGGTTATTGGTGCAAATTCCCTGCAAACCAACTCGGGAAAACCAAAAAAGTATGGGTTACAAGGGAGTATGGGTTATATGCGGTATGTGTTATAAGGGAGTCTACTGTAATGGTTTTACAGTTTTACCCACGTCGTGGCAAGAGTATTGTGACACAACCACCGTGCGACTTCCCTCGCATGAACCAAGATAACCAATTCTCCACTCCAAGACAAAAGATGAAATTCAACTACGTAGCAACACAGAACATCTCTTGTAACACGTGCGTATTAGCAATTTCGCGCTGACATTCCTTGGCACGATTTTGACCAGCAGGTTGGACTCAACTGCGTTTAGTCGACTCCTCGTTTTCGTTCGTTGTCCGCTCACGACAACGTAGCGTAATCACGGAGTTGATCGTCGGGTATGCGCTCCTTGGTAGACTGATCGCGATGATGATGTTCAAGACATGGGGATATATAACGATATCTCAACGTGCGTGCTATCGATGAGGAGAAAAAAAATGTGCCTTCATTTCGTCTGATGTCCCACTTGATGGTACTTAACCTTCACGTTCGCGGGGGATTTCAAGATGGGTCACTACATGAAGATTCCTCCACGGTCGATGTTTTGGTGTACGTGACATTGGAGATGTTCTGGTTCCTGGGAGCTGAAGGGTGCGTTTTAGGCCATGTTGTAGCGACCATGTTGTATCGTACTGTCCAGCTTGGCGTACAGGCGTGAATTATTTCGAACATCCTCAGGGGGCATGTGCACTGTGCAGCCCCACGCAAAAGAACGGGTTCATATGCCCGAGCACGGAGGTGTTTGGGACTGCGAGCATTTTGGGGGAGTTATCGGGCCGATGAGGGTGATCTCTCGATTGAACGACGCGCATGCTCGCTGTCACCAATTTGATCATATCGACGCACAACCCTATATCATGATGATATACTTAGAGTCTACGCAAGCTTGTTCGGAGAGTTGCGGCGGAGGTTTAATTAAGCTGGTTGACAAAATGAAAATCCTTCTCCAGCAAGTTCCAAGACCAAGTTCATCAATAATATCAAAATAGCTTTCTGTTCACTCAAAAGCGGTCTGACTTGCCGTAACGATCCGTCTTTTATCAAAGTTTCATCGGCTGCCAATCAGTATGATCCATATTATACGGCCGGTTCTACCCAAGATGCATCCAGATCGTTGGAATCGTACTGGTGAATTATTATAAAGGTCAGTACGTCGCTGGGCCAGTCTCTCGATCTTCCAAATGCGCCTCGCAATCTCTACATTGATCATCCTTGCAACGGTTGCCTCAACTGTTCCAATCATTGAACTTCACCAGAAACCCAACGGGACGATCATACCACTCATCAAACCGTCTTCATGGTTGAAGCTTGACAACAGCGTGGATTTCAACGCACTCGATTCCCATGTCAAATCAGTCAATGCGTACGTTCAAGGCTCAACCTACCCTACATCACCCTTTGTTCATGAAGCATTTTTGTAGAAAAATACTCCGCGGCCTCGAAAATTATAAGAGAAATACGGGGATATCCCACTCTCCTGCGGTGAAAGGGACGGAGCTTCTAAACTTGAAGATGCGTGCTGTTGGTGCCGCAGCCTTGACAGGTCATAAGGGGTACTGGTATGGCACCATTACAGTTGGTACTCCTCCCAGATCTTTTACTGGTATGTTTCTCTTTGTATATATACGCCACGGTCCTGACCTGAATTGCAGTTGAAATCGACACTGGCTCCAGGTAGATACATCTCATCAAACCCCCGCAACTTATTTACTCAGTTCCACGTAGTGATCTCTTCCTTCCGGGGCCCACATGCTCCGGTTGCTCAGAACATACTACCCTATGGGGCCCCGCTTCGTCGAGCACGAGCACGGCTAAAGCCAAGAATCCTACATTCCACCTCGAGTTTGAAGATGGAGTCACTGTCTCAGGCAAACAATACACTGATAATGTCACCATTTCTGGCCTCACTGTGAGTATATTATTTCAGAACGTATACACATCTGAGCGTCGAGTAGGCGGACATTCAGACCATCGGTGCCGCAACAACATATTCTACTGGGTTGGGTTTCTCTCCGGATGGTGTGTTGGGGATGGCTTTCGAGTCAATATCGGAGTATCCTGCCAGCCCCCTTTTCCAAACACTCGTAGATCAAGGAAAGGTAACCGAACCAGTATTCTCAGTCAAGATCACCTCTGATGGAGGCGAGTTGTACCTTGGTGGAACGAACGGTGACTTGTTTGAAGGTGAAATCATCTATACACCCGTGACCAAAGAGGTGAGTAAGTGCCAAGTGGACGCGGACGCGAGCTTATGCTGTCGAGCCAGGGACACTGGCAAGTGAACATAGAGGAAATTCGAGGTGACGGCCGGACCCTCTTTGCAGATATAGATGCCATCATCGACACCGGTGCCCGCCTGATCCTTGGTGATGAGTCGCGAGTGGACGAGTTGCACCGGTTACTCGGTGGAATGAGGGTCGGCCACCATGGGTTTTACAGTTGTGAGTTCCCGTCCAGTTCCAATGTTTCAATTCCATCGTACCTCCTACAGTTCCGTGTGACAATTTCCCGAAGATAAGCTTCAGCTTCGGCGGCGGTAGGAGGTTCGAGATCCCTGCCTCGATCCTTAACATAGGACCGGTTCGGCCCGGTTCACCCCGCTGTGTCAGTGGCATCGTCGGTTTGATTGATGACGGTGAGTTTCGATATCTTTAGCTGACTAGAACACTGAACTCCTTTGTCAGAATGGACAGGATTTTGGATCCTGGGCGCTATTTTCCTACAGAGCGCTTACACGGTGTTCGATTTCGGAAATCGACGGGTCGGATTTGCGGACCTTGTCTGATCGTCGCGAGGTATGCTTTGATAGATACTACGCTATGTGGTTCGAAAGGTCTCATAATAATAATTCTTCATGTGTTTCGAAGGGTTACATGGTATTTATTCTTTATCTTATGGGCCGATTGCGGCCTTCCCGATCATCGAGCAGGTAGTGATTATCGATAAGTGATGCGGGAACCACATACAAAAGCGAAAACAAAATGCAATCGGGCATCCTGGGTGTGGCGAAGAAGCTGACCGTCATGTGACATGTCGCGTCACACCCCTTCGGGAATCTCTCTTCTTGTCTAACATCTTGCACACCGGCGGTGTCGCTGTACCCCGCAAGTTGACGGTGAACGTTATCCAGTGGTACGCAGCCCCTCGCCAAGCCCCACATCCATTCCGATACCTCCCCTCCTCACGCTCCCTCATCCCCAGCCCTGCACCTTCGAGCCCGCCCATCCAACACCGCGCGATAGAGCTCTCCTCCGTTAGTCCGCGCACTTGCCGTCGAGCACCGCGAGCGTCGCGTACGCCACGCACCTGGACATGGCCGAGGCGCGCGGGGTGCCGTAGGATACGAGGGTGTGTGCAGTGGTAGCATTTCCCCCATGTCCCCCGTCGTCGTCCCCATCGTCTGCGGGAAGATCCCGAACCTCTGCAACGCCTTTACAGCCTGTTCGCATGGTCCTGGGTGCAGAACAACCTCTTCCAAAGCAGAGACGAGCGAGCGAGTGTCGTTTTCTGGGACGTTCTCACTGCCCGTGCGCTTTCTCAGCGTAACGCGCGCAAAGTCGAACCACGACCGGGGGAGGACGTACGACGACGGATAGGTTGCCAGTAGCCCCATCTATTTGAACGCATACACGAGGTTGGCGAACCCTGGGTATCTGTGTCGGTGTGCTGCGTGAGAACGTTGTACCGAAAGACACAAGGTTGGACGGACCTAAGTCTTAGTACCTCTCAAAATTGTCCGCAGACCATCGAGCTTCCCGAGTCCGTACGTGTCCGCACACGGCAGACTATCTCTGTTCGCGATCCCCTCCAACTTGAACACGTCGGAAAGAGGGAAAGTGGTGCTTCAACACGTTCTCCCCTGAAATCTCCATGACCTACGTATTTAATCGGATTCATCAGATACGAACTCAAACATCAAAGATGGAATTGTGCACGCACCTTCCCGTTGAGCCTGAACCGAGCGCCGTTCAGCGCAGCGTTGAGCACCCCTCTTGGGCAGCTGAATTTGTACCCCAGTGGGACGTCCGAGGCTTCCAGAGCGGGGAAATCGCCGCAGAAGGACGTGAAGGACATGACGCGTATGTTTTCCTTCTCTAGCCGCCTGAGCAAAGAGAGCGCCGAGTGGTCGATGCCTGGGTCGAACCCGATCTCGTTCAACAGCACGACGTCGACAGCTTCAGCGCTAATCCAGGTGGTTGCCAGTGAGGTGAGTCGGAAGCGTCGGAGGACGATGTTTGAAGAAGGGATCCGAGAGGGTGGATGTACGCGACATGAACTCGAGGCCACCCTGAGGGTCATTGTTGTTGGCTGAGCGTGTTTACGGTGACCTATGAGACCACTCACTTCAATGTCGCAACTGATGTCGCCTATGTGGTCACAAGCCTCCCGCGAGTTCTGTTGTCAATCTGTCGTAGTGAGCACCATCGGCTGGAGAGAGGTATTCAGCGGGTGAAGCGTGTACTATCTGGACGATTTGTGAATTTCTCAAGGACGATTTGGACGAAGACTCGCATCGGCTACCTTGTGCAAGTCGGTATGTATCTAGGTGGCAACCATGAATGAGATACTTGAATTTTCACAAGGGCGGGCAGATCTTGCACAGTGACCCTCACGAATCGGATACTCGTCCAAGATGGAGAGTACACCTTGTGAAACATTTCCGTGCCTGACTTCGAAGGTACCCGCCGGCGTGGGCCGTGACGGTCACGCAGTAAGCTCGGTAGTAAGTACTAGAAAAATTCATCCGCTGCAAAACAGAATCAAATTGATTCGTCGCCATGACTCAAACAAGTTCACCTTAGATGTTTGAAGGAGTGCATGATCAATCGCCGATCACCTGCCCACCAAGCCTGACAGTCGTCATCAATCATTCCGCACGTCTTATCTGCCAGTGACGGGAGCCGCCGCGAGGTTTCTGGGAGGATCATTACAGTGAGTCAGACTGCCACCACTGCCAGTGACGACTAAGACGAACATGGCCGCATTCTCCCACTATTTTGCCGTAACTTTCAAGTTGCTCCGTCACGGTAACAACTTACACCGGATCACCATTCGCTACGTCTACCTCACTCTCAGCATTTCTGCCATCCTCACCACACTCTACTATGTCTATGTGACGCGAGACCGCTTCTCCCAAGATGCACATGTCAAGATGCCACCAACGCTGCAAGATGATTGGGCCGAGCGGGCAGCACAAGTAAAGAAAGCCTTCCAGCATGCCTATCACGGCTTTGAGCAGTGGTCATTCCCGTACGACGAGCTCATGCCCGTGTCCAACATGACCGTCAACAAGTAAGTCCTCGGACACAAGGACTTGACTTTGGGTCGCTGTCGTCGCCCTCGTTGACGCCGTGTTCGCCTAGCTTCAATGGGTGGGGCGTCACTATCGTGGATTCTCTCGACACAATGCTGCTCATGGGATCAGATGACCAGTACGCACGGGCGTTGACGGTGATCAACAATACCGACTATTCCTTGTCTCCGGTGAGTCCGTTTCTTGTACCCTCATGGAGTTCCGTTCACCTCAGGTTCCTCTCAGAACCAATTTGTTCCCTTCTTCGAAACCGTCATCCGGCATCTCGGTGGTCTGTTGAGCGCATATGCGTTGACCGGTCACGATATCTTACGACGCAAGGCGGACGAGGTCGGAACCAAATTAGCTGCTGCGTTCGATACGGAGAGTGTGTTCCCAGCTTATGCTATCGATACCTATACGTCAGCCTCGTTCAAATCTTCATTTCAGGATTAATTCTTATACTGATATATCAGGGGAAAGAATACTGCGAATGAACAGGGCTCGTTGGCGGAAATAGCCTCCTTTCAAATGGAATACGCGTACCTGGCCAAGATCACAGGAAAAAGGGAACATGTTGATCGTGTCGGTTTCCATTATTGTGTCCGTGTGTAACCGTGACTTATGCATCTTACAGGCAACCTTGATCACCGATCTGCTTCATACCGCAAACCTAAGTGAATTCGGTGGAATGTATCCTACACATTGGAATATCAAAACAGGCGCTCCATACGACAGTGAGTAGCTCGTACCTAGTCCCCTCACGAACAATTGATTTGTAACTTATGGGCAGAGTTGCTCACTGTCGGCGCTCTCGCGGACAGCGCACACGAATATACTCTGAAACAATTTCTGATGACTGCACGAACAGATAAGCGTAATCTCGAAATGTGTCCGTCCATCGATCGTAGTTGGGGATGATTCACCGATGCTGATGGTTTACAGACCTCCGATTTACATCATATGTAATCAACAACCTGCTGTTCCTCAGCCCGAAACGTCACCTCCTCTACGTGACCGATGCGATTAGAGACAAAGGAAATCTTACTGCCTCGCATACCTTCGAACATCTTTCCTGTTTCCTTCCTGGCCTGCTTGCACTCGGTGCTCATCTCCTTTCCCTCAACAATCTCGACACGCTTGGAATCAATGTTTCCGCGCTCGCAGACGATCTGTTACCCGCGGACCGTCGCGCGTACGCGGGTCTTTCCGAGTTTAAACTGGCAGATCTCCATCTGTGGGCGGCGGAAGGGATCGCGGAGTCGTGTTATATGATGTACGCTGATCAACCGACGGGTTTGGGCCCCGAGAAAGTACGGATGGATATCGATCAGGGGCTGGGCGCAATAAGGTGGACAGATGAACTACTTGCGTGGAAGGCACACGATAGAGGTAGTAGTTGGTGGGGTGCAATTGGCAACCTGTGGGGACAGAAGAGTCAACCGCCAGGTGTCGGCGATATAGAACCATGGACGAGTCCCTCGAACAAGAACGTCACGAACAAGAAATGGGCACCGGTGGGGAAGAGTAGGGACTATATCGTCAAGAACCCAGGGTATTACTTGCGGCCTGAGGTACGTGGCATCGTCCGATCTCCGGAATCATGTGCATGTGGGGTGCTCACTACCTTGCCTCTCTTTTCTCTTCATTCTTTTTTGGTCTTCATCGTCTGGTTGGGCAGACGATCGAATCGCTGTACATCCTGTGGCGAACCACCGGCGATGTCAAATGGCGTCATCGCGGCTGGAAAGTCTTCCAAGCTATTGAACGCTATACTAAGACCTACTCGGGGTACACCGTCATGGAGAACGTCTGCACTCTTCATCCGACTCAGCTAGATTCGATGCCGAGGTGAGTCGTCCGCGTGTACCTTGTGCATTTTTTCTCATCGTATCTATACCTACAGCTACTTTTTGGCCGAAACGCTGAAATACCTGTATCTGATGTTCTTGGATGATGATCCACTGCCCCTCGACAAGTGGGTGTTCAACACAGAGGCACACCCGCTGCCCGTGTTCGAGTGGACGTTGCAGGAGAGACAGGCTTATGGGATCGTGTGAATGTCTTTCACTCTAGTCGTTTAGAGCATCAACTGTCACCGTGGAACATTAACCGGATTCTTCGAGGTTGTTTCTGCTTGCTACTGAAGACGGATGAGTGAATATATGTGGTGTGGAACTGTACACACCATAAGCACAGCTGCACTGAGTGCACCGACGCCCAATCCACCAATGAATCAGCCAACAACCACAGATTGGTTAAGGAAATCTAAATGATGCCATCTATGGTGAAGATGATGCACTCTAAGGCTGAGTCAAAGACTCTAAGCTCATGGCATAACACCAACCAAGAAAGTTGGCTGTGCTAGTATGTCACCAACTTGAATGTGTTTTGGAATAGAAATCTCAGGCTCACTCACTAATGAGCTAACATACCAAATGCCAGTGAGAGCAGGGATACAATGGGGCCCTCTCATGCTGTCGAAAAGGAACAGGAAGAAGAGGTGACACCTGGTGTAGAGCAGCCTGAGGAGCATAACAGAAGTCACCCATGAGGGTATCATACTGGTCCAAAGGGTTGTCAGTGCCATGATAGGGAGTGTCTTGAAGCTTTAGCTCACTTCAAAGATGAAGCCCCCTACAGAGGCCAATGAGGCTAACATGATGGAGTATTGACTGAGCATACTTTACACAAGAGGCATTGCCAGATGCCACATATAAGAATATGCTAGTAATAGGATCTAATTAGTACAAATTTTCCTAATCTACAAACAACATGGGATAGTATTGCATATTTTTTCCTGGTGAATAGCTGTGTCATATTGTGACATGTTAGTATTAGGTAAATTATTACACTATGTAACAGACTAAACTTTAAAATATGTGGATATTGATTATATAGCCTTACATCAAATATTAATGAAATTTGGGAACAAACCAGGTTTTATTTAGCCTGTCACATGGTGTCATAGTCTCACAAGAGGCATTGCCAGATGCCACACATAAGAACATGCTAATAACGGGGTCAAATTAGTACAAAATTTTCCCATCTACAAACAGCATGGGACAGCCTTGCATAAGTTTTCCTGGTTAACAGCTAACACTACCATGTCACAATATGACACAGGTAAACTATCACACTATGTGACAGGCTAAATAAACAAGTCATTTGGACTATCACTGGCAGTGTCACATGGTATGATAGTTTAGAACATGGTTTGTTTAGCCTGTTACATGGTATAATAGTTTAATTAATATTACCATGTCACAATATAATATAGCTACTAATCACTTGATAGGAAAAATCATGCAACACTGTCCCATGCTGTTTGTAGATTAGAAAAAATTGTACTAATTATATCCTGTTACTAGCATGTTCTTATATGTGACATCTGGCAATGCCTCTTGTGTTTACCTGTGTCATATTGTAATATGGTAGTGTTAACTGTTAACCAGAAAAACTTATGCAAGACTGTCCCATGCTGTTTGTAGATAGAGAAAATTTATACTAATTCAAGTTGGACTCCGTTACTAGCATGTTCTTATGTGTGGCATTTGGCAATGCCTCTTATGTTACATAAACTTTCTTCACTGTCCTAATGCACCAGTGGCAGTGTCACTGGACCTACTACTAGGAGTACTTACTCAGGCTATACAGATAACCTGTTCAGTGTCCCTATCTATGCTAACGATGAGAAGTCGAACATTGTCTGAACTTGTCTCACACTTAATCTAGAAAGATCATGACCCGAGTCCAAATCAGCCTCATCAACATCATCAATGTCATGACTCAATGATGACCTGTACTAGTAGTAGTAGATACATGATTAATAATACTATACAGAGCAGTATCACTTACCAATTCCATCTCTGCCTCCAATGCCGCCTGTGCTTCTCATTCTTGCTGAATCTCCTGAGTCCTGCCACAGCTCTGATAGTCCATCTAAATGCTAGTGAATATTTCAAATTGTGATAAAAATAGTAGTAATTTGGCTTACCCTGCCTCCTCAGGAGGCATGTGATTTCATTGGAATGCTGGGATCACAATTCCACCAAAACATGATACAAAGCTTCTTGATCATGCACTACTATTAGTTACTAGCACTGGCATAACATATTAGTACCGTAAATTATTAACAAAATCTCATAATATCTGCCTTCATTGAGATTTCAGATAGATTCTTGTGGTAGACTGGTAGTGGTAATATGAATCAGCCAACAATCATAGATTGGTTAAGGAAATCTAAACGATGATGTCTATGTCCCATTGACTGAGCAAACTCTACATAGGCATTCTTCACTGTCCTGACGCACCAGTGGCGGTGTCACTGGACCTACTACTACTAGGGTACTTACTGTAGAGATAACCTATTGTAGTGTCCTTGTCTACGGTAACTCCGAACCTAAAATGATATAACTCGCACAAGTGCTTCTCAACACCTTCCCCTGGCATATGGTGCAAAATGATCTTTCACACCTCTTCCCTCCATGTCAAATGGGCAGCTATGTTCCCGGCTTCCTGGCTTCCTGTTCGGTGTTCTTCTTCTATATGTAGTCGACCGTTTCCATGGATAACTTCGCATGTCAACCAGTTCTGTCGAGACAGCGCTTCATGATGGCGATTGCGCCATGGACGGATCCCTGGGCTTCCTGCCAAACCTCATCATGGCATTCAGTCCATGATGAGAAGCTGAGGGCCTCGGCAGCATCGTCTCGTGCTTGATCTAGAAAGGCGTGAGTCCAAATCAGCCTCATCGATGCCATGACCTGTGGTATTAGATACATGATTAATTATAATACTATATGGAGCAACATGATCACTTACTGATTCCATCTGCGCCTGTGCTTCTTGTCCTTGCCGAATCTGTTCTTCTCTTTCTTGCTGAATCTCCCACCACAGCTCTGATAGTTCATCTAAATGCTGGTGAGTATTTCAAATTATGATAAGTGATTTGGCTTACCCTGCTTCCTCAGGTGGTGTGCAATTTCATTGGAATTCTGGGATTCCACAAGAACATAATATGTTGAAGCTTCTTGATTGTGCACTACTATTTAATTACTGTAAGTTAGCATGACATATTACTGTAATTTTTAAAAAAAATACATACTCATGATATTCGCCTTCATCGAAGTTTTGGACAGATTCTCATTGACGTCATCGTAGTGGTGATTGATGGCATGTGTGATGAGGCACACCCCCTCTTGCTTGACGTGCTCAGGGGTGAGGTTTCCCACGACCTGAAATGTGATGGTGGGAACTATGGGGTCTTTGAATACCACGATTACAGTGCACTGGGTGGACTCAGAGTTCTGGGGCATGGTTTGTTGAAAAGCCTGGAGCGGCAAGACATATTGTTTTATACTATTCACTGGCAGGTGGAGGCTGACTGGTCTGAATCACCACTATGAGCTAGTTGCATTGATGACATCACTGCCGTCGCACGTGACACATGTCACACTCCAATCTCATTTTGGCACTCCAACCATACTTGGAGGGTTAGGGGAAATATTAATTAATTAATTCGCGCGTAGCGCGAAAGAAAAAAAAAAACATTGCGCAGCCCATTGTAAATCGTGGGAAAACATTGCCTTACAAGTTAAGTGACGCATAAGTCCCATTCAAAGTCCGATAAGTCCCCCTACCCCTCCCGGTATGGTTGGAGTGCCCTCATTTTAGCATCAACGAACTCACCGAAGACGACGACGAGTCGACGACGTCGGCACGCCCTGATGCCAATGGGCTGCATGCACGCATTGACACGCCCTCACCCTCCCTACCTCGCCTTGGAGTCAAGGAGTCGTGCGGCGACAGTCGCGGACTCTCCTTCCGCCGAGAGCTCACGACAGTCACCACACATGGACGCCATCGCGACGTATACCTCGTTTTCACAAGTCACGCGGAAATGCAACAAGAGAGGTGACTCGCAGCACGTCAACCTGAGCTGCGATCAAAAACGGTACCTCACCTCCCGTCAACCTTGTCCGGACATGCAAGTGCGGACGAATCTCTGTCTTTCGCGTTCTCGGAGGAAAAGGTGGAGAGGATGCAGGAACGGGTACTTTTCTTTGTCATCGGTATGTTGCACATCATCTTCTGGCCAGATTGCATCGAGTTCTCTAATTTTTATATTCAGTCCAGTTTGACCTTGATCACTGATCGTATCACTGATCACATCACTCCTCATGTCGGACCGGTCGTGAGATCGGTACATCCCCCGATATACCTGTCACCTTGGGAGAGGGAAAATATGTCTGTCTTTTATTATGTATTCTGTCGCGCCGCGTTGACACGTTTTAAAAGCGCGTTCTCCTCTTTTCCCGACTCGTCACAGTTTGAACAAGGATCCGAAGTTCACTCGTTTAGGATCAGAGTATATCTCAAGTCCCTTGAAGATGCCCGTGAAGAACAGCGCCCTCGGACACTAGACGGGTTCGTGTACGGTTTCGTATATTTCTGTCAAAAGAGAGACTCGACTTCGAAGCGAGGCTACCGACAGGTGAAGTTGGAAGATGATGATAACACAGCGACAGGTAGTCATCGCTGGTCCTCCTGGGCTCGACACCAATACCTGGCGTTGTATACCTCCGTGGTATCTCATCTTGGTCCGCTCTTCTGTGAACACGGTTTTGCAATGCTCGAGATGGCATGTCACAACATCGCAAGTTGGTACGTTACCTATTTGTTCTCGATCGCACTCGCTGAGGTGTCAGACGCCAAGACAAGGCGAAGCCCGACACCAGGTTCAACTGTCGAACTCGGTTTCTTGAGTTCTGTGCTGTACGTAGAGTTGCCCCTCAATTCCGACAGCCAACAATTCACAGAAACCAGCGCATTCGATGAGCGATTCGATCCAGCCACGCACGTTGGTTCCATTTTCTCGTCCCGTCTAACTGTTCCGCTTACCATGGTCGTGAAGCTCCTACATTCGATCCCCCTCCAATACAACCTTTTGAAGAGATCAGCCAGAATAGGGAAGAGGACAAAGTCGCCCGAAGTCATGACCTCTTGAGGAATTTGCGGAGGTAATCCAACACTGGCAATGGCGATGTTTTGGCCTATGTCAACCTATTTGCCAAGATTTTCCTCGTCGGTGGCTAGCTCGGGGAAACCTGGAAAAGAAGAAATAGAGAAGGCTATGACGGGTCCGAAGTTTGATCGAGGTAGTCCGGGCGCCGGACACTCCGTTTTTCGTGTGCGCCTGCGAAACTAACACATAATTCCCACATGATCAGTTCAGTGACAAAGCGTGTCCAGGCTCGCCGTCGGCGATGGTAAGAGAGGGTTCCGTCGCGATGCGATTAACGTGCGATAGCCTGATACTCTCTCAGTTTGAGTCTTGCCATCGATCTCGTGGATGAGGGTGGGCAAGAATCCGAACGGATGGCCTTCGTGGGCAACGTCCGACTGGTGCAAGATGCGAACCTAGTCGAACGCAAGGCCCTTGTAGGTGAGAGCGAGAGTGAGGGAACGAGTGAAGGTGCTGAAGATTGTGAACTTCAATAGGGACGTCATGGGGTTGGTGAAAAGGAACGTGACTCGGAATAGTAAGAGGGGAGCAAGATTTTAAATACCGGGGCCCGGTAAGTACAGTGGGGAGAGAAGACTGCAACGTACGTCTCCTTGCGGAAAGACGACCTAGGCTCCGAGACAAACGTTGTCAGTGGTTCTCATCAAGAAAGTTCCTTACGGCAGACTTGTCACCGGGTCACCCCGCGAACTCCTCGCACTCACTAGCATGCGATGCGATGCGACACAAAGCCTTGGGAGAGTACGGTGGCGCTATGGCCTATGATACACATTAAGGACGTCATCTAATAAGTAGTAGATACTGGCATCTATCCAACAAACGAGCACTTCATACGCAACTCGACTCTCAACCCAAGTCCCAGAATCCCCAAAGTAAAATTCCCTTGTCTTCCCCTTTCTGAAAAGGCATGCTTCGCGTTCCAACTGAATGCGGCAACATGCTGAGGAGAACATGTCAAATCGCACGTTCGACGGACCATGTGAACAAGCTTACATTTAGGCTTTCAACACACCTCGGATTCGCTGAGCTTCTCATATGGGCAAGACGCTGGCTCGTTTTCGTCCATCAGGAAGTACTGCTTGGACTCCCGCGAACCAAGGTCACCGTAGTTCTTGAGCTCAGGGCTGACAGGGATGGGGTCGTACTTGGCAAGCAACGCCCGAACCTTCGACAGTGCTCCGGCGCGCTTCGCATCACTGCTGAACAGAATGTCGAAGATCCACTTGGGTTGGAAGACAATGGTAACCCCGGGTGCGTAGCGCGAACGACGAACTTGGTGCGCAGGCGTCTGGATCACCGTAAAGAATGCCTCCCCACCGAAGCAGAGGCACCATTTATCGGTGTCAATGTCACGGGGCACATCGTTGGGCCACGCCGTCGTGTCAAGCTTGGCTATGCCGTTGAGCAGCTCCCAGAACAATCCGTTGTACTCTTCGACCGTCCTCTGGTGCGGCACCTTCTTCGCTAATAAGACCAAGGATGTGTTCGGACCAAGGCCGTGCGCCTGTGGCATGTACGCCGTCAGCGCAGTGGCCAGAGACCGAATGTGGCGGGGATCGGAGAGGTCGTCTGAATCAATGAACAAGTACAACTGATCGTCCGTCTTGAAGCCCTTGGTGGCATAGATGCATGGAAATACGAGGTCTTCGTCGAGAAGCACACTTTTGAAATCATCGTATGCCTCGCGCTGCCAAGTGCCTTCGGAGAAGGCTTCCATGACTTGTGCCCTGCATAACGGCTTGAATGCCTGCATCCCAGATAAAATATTTATTCGCCTACCTCGTCAAGGGTTTTCCGCTATAGTTCGCGGTCTCTCCT
>JBBPNU010000686.1:0-14191 GCA_038091055.1 Leccinum angustisporum
CATACTCGAGATCGACGTGTCTGCAGTAAAGGGGTCAACGCATAATTCGGTGGAACAGGGTCATTGTAACCAAACCGGATGATTATTGCATACAACACAAACTGATCTTACTGGTCCTACCCTTAGGAAGCTACTTCAGTATGTTCCATATGTCTCCCAACTTCTTGCTCAAATAATTTCATTCACAACCACTGGAGAATACCACTCCCTCTTGCTCATTACTGCTTGCTGGAACTTGAATATCAACAGTAGGTCAGGTGGAACGGGTATTGTCGACCATGCAGAAGCAGCCCAAGGTACCACACAAGCAGGAGCATTAAACTGTTGAAGAAAGAAACCATCGATCCCAAGGAAGAGAAGGAAACATCTGAATAGAAGTGGCAGAAACCAAAAAAACGACGGACGAACAGAAATCATACAGCACGGGGAATGGCATAACCTCGCAAGCTCGACGCACTCAATGTATCAATGCATGAGCTTGGGGGAGGGAGGGTTCCAGGCACGGAAGCTGCCGCCAGAGTCAGCCCCACAAGAAATCGTTACTGTTGTTGATTTCGCCCTCTGATAATTTTACTTCGTTACACACTTTCTTGAGGACGACAGATGGAAGTGTTCTTCAGTCACGATCTCGGTGCCATTCCATAGTCGGTCAAGGAACCCAGGGCCAAGAAAATACAATGTGCCTGGTTTTCTACGTTCATCGAGGCGCTTCAAGTGCTTCAGGACTCGCCACCAGGACCACACTGTGACAGGCCTCTTGTGGTTGTGGCACTTATGTTCTCATCCGATACAACGCACCTAACCATCTTTGGCCACGCAAAACTATGGCCACTCTACATATATTTTGGAAATGAGTCCAAATATCGCAGATGTCAACCAATGAATGATCTCTGCTCTCATGCAGCGTATTTGCAGGCGGTGAGTACTCATTGATACAGTGCAGGAGGCACTTCACACGCACTGCCATCGAGAACTCTTCCATGCATGACGAAGAGTTCATCTTAGCATATCACCATGGAATCATCATAACACAATAACATGGATCACATCGGCATCAGATGGCGTTCTATCCACGGATATTCACATATTCTGTTGATTATCCCAAGAAGTCTTCCCATCTCTATTTATATTATTTGCTAATATTGTGTTTATTCAAATAGGATAGAAACTGTGCCGTTGATTCTGCTCAAGTTCAAGCGATTCTCAAGGACGGACAAGTCGCTTATACGGTTATACCCACCACGGTGTGTGTGAACCAGGCTCAAGGTATCTATGCTAATTTTTGTGGATTTGTTTTCATCATCCTGGTGGTCGATCTGTTGCATGAATTTGAAGTCGGCGTCTGGAACGCCATTTTAAGTCATCTCTTGCGCAACTGATTTGCCCTCTGTTGATCGTTTTACTTCGTTATAGACCTTTTCTCCTCGAAGTTCTTGACCCTTGTGTTCGCTTCATATCGCTCTACACTTATTCCTGCCACATACTATTGTACTATACCACCTTCAATGTTTCCTCTGGCAATACTATATGTGGTACAACATGTACAGGGCACTGCACATCTAAAATAAAAAACAACCTCCATCTGATAGTGTCTTTCAACATATGCTACTCATGGACGCAGTCAACGCAGTCATGGAGCAACTACTACTTGGATGTATCACACTCGGGGATCAGCTCTCCACAGATACCAGAATCGATTATTTCGATTACTACCTCACCACGACCATGATCTAGAACATATTGACCCATTTCGCCTTGGTATGTACATTCATAGTATGAATTTGACTACAATGTGACTTTCAAAGATTGGAAAGTGTATGTCATAATACAGCACTAGCTCCGTGGGAAAGAGGAGACATCTTGAGAGATGGTGGGCATGCGAAGGTGGATATCATCCACGGAGAATCCCAGCTCCACTCATGGGTTCCAGCCACGGACTACTATCGGAGTCTCTTGTGACAATGCCTGCTCGATTTCACGAACGAATGATTGGTTACCTCATCGACAATCAAATTTGAGAAACCAACCTGTTCACTGAAGCGGACCTCGAGATTTGGCCAATCAATGATGGGTGAATCTCATGGACACGTCATAGACCTGAGATGGTTGAGGGGTGCAAGTTATGCATGTTTCGAACATGAGCTAAACACTATTTTCAATGATATCGATAGACTTACACTTTCGTCGGGTTTTGCGGGATGTGTGTGGTACATATAATCTATTATTTGGCCTGGAATGGATGGTCCCAGTGAGTGTGAAGTGGAATGGCAGACGAGTTCCAAATGGAGTGTGTCACATAATCCGCAGAAATAACCTCCTGTGACACGATCAGGGGTTGTGTGCTACCGCAGTAACTTGAGCAACCTGATTGACAAGGTGTTCAGAGCGGACAGATCAAGCTCAACCTCTTCACCAATGATGTCCCAGGAACTCGTTTCGAAATGGACTCTAGGCTCTCCATTGGTAATGATGATTTAGACATTCCTCCTGTCTTCATCGATAATCACTAGATAGGACTTAGGGATCACTCTGGAGTCCACTGTGAGTAACCAAGAATGATATTGAGCGAAATAACAATGAGCTATCAGCCACAATCAGCCACAAGTGTAGGAAAAGTAATCACAACTCGAAGAAAAGAAGTGTAGAGCGATGTAGAGCGAACAAAAGAGTCTAGAACGTCAAGGAGGAAAGTTTGATAAGGTTATCGACCTTGGGGAATCCTATGGTGATGGTTAGAAATAGCGTAAAGCTCCAGAAAGTCTATAACAAAGTAAATCGATCAAAAAGAGGGCGAAAAGCTGCCCAACACCATCCGCTAAAATGTCGTCAAACACCAACCTTGATATATCAATGTGTCCGTCAGCTGCAAATTTGTTCGCCCGATCAACAACGAACCAAAGTGGAAGAGTATGAAGGTACGAGACTATCATGAGGTTGCATATTAATTGATGATCATTACCAGTGGGGATGGAGCCCAAGATGGAGGAAAAGGAACTACTGGGAGGTCGAAGGAATGCAGATAACAATTGATGCCGGGTTGTACCTGTGGCATTGGTTAGAAGGAGCCCGCCTGGGGCAGAGAGATAGCTGTGGAGTCATCACAACCTGGGGCGTGCGAGCTGCTATTTGTTCCTTGTGGTCATCCAAGTTGTATCAGTGTGACTGCACAACAATTTACTTACCCACATCGACGAGTTGCTTGTTTGAATTTTTCCGCCACTTCTATTTTCCTCGCCTTCCTCTAGTTCAAATATGTCTAATTCGTCTTTGGCTTTGGTCATCGGCACTGTCTGTCTTGTTGGTTTTCACAAGGAACACAGGCCCCCATGATGGCCCGACAAAGGTCATACAATGAGGTGTATCATGGACCAAGGGACAGCAGTCGGTTCAACGGGTGCACCAGGTTTTGTATGTGACAGAGGCCTTCAAGGAACTGCAGATGCAGATGGTGGATGAGGACACAATTCCAATCGCTCAATCTGCAATTTAACAGTGTGCTGCAGTCTGCCCACATTTCGTGCTCCTCGGGATAATGCAATTGCAGCAGATCCAACAATCTCCATGTCTACTTCATCCTCCCCGTAATTCGACCCTGATTCCTTCTCGGCCTGGACAAGTTTAGCACCAACAATCTATACACACAATACAACATGCCATCCTTCTCGGGAGTTTTTGAAGTTTTAATTGGGGCTGTATGTATCCTATCGTGGAATGTGAGGGGCAAAGAATGAACCAGGAGGGTGCGCGCGCCTGCCAGTCAATTTGAGTGTCAAAGGCCCTGGAACCATGATTGAAAATGAGCATACTCTTGTTTCCCTGTGAACCATAGCATACATGAATACTCCAGGAATACTGAGAAGTCCACTGAGATGTTCTGCTTCATGAGAACAATCGAGCTCTTGTGTATCCGAGTCCTGAGATCCGCGTGCGAGATACATGAGGAGGTATGCGAGAGACTCCAAGTCGTCTCGACGACTTATTTCATTACCTAGATGACTATTGAGGGATGTGAAGGCGGGGTGGCCAACAAACGCCAAGCCTTGACAGAACGGGATGTGTATGTGTGTGCAGATATCCCGATACCAATCTGAAGAACTGAAGTCTGCGCAATATAGTATGTCATTCCGAGTGTTATTGATATTGTTGGGTTTAATGTCGCAATTAAGTTTGAGAAGGCAACACAATTTGGTAACCGCAGCGCAACTCGTACACTAGCAAGAAACTAGTAGGATATATAACACGGTTTGAGGTCATACTGATAGCGGATAGTGATGATCTCATTTCTAATATCCTCGCTTTGGAGCCCAGTGTGACTGACATCGGGTTCTTCGGGGTCATCCATGAGATCCCATTGGCTGACCAGGGTCAACTGGGGATGCGCTCAACCTCAGAGAAATTCTATTGTTTCTTCTTGTAGTCATATTTGAGCATTTGGAATATTTCCATAAGGTTGGGGCTAATTCTGTTCCTTTTCTTCGTGTTAGTTTCAGCGCTGGACATATAGGAAGATGATCCATTGCGATAGCGAACAAGATTGGATATGTCTTCTGGTTCACCCATATGTGCTCGCCACCATCAATGGTTAGCAACCAACTGATTCGAATGACAGGTTCAACGACTGTATAAAGAAATTAGCTGTTATGAAATGAGTCTTGAAACAAAAAACCTATACATGGAGACAATATAGGTGTTCGTATCATCCCTCCGGTTGTAATACTTTGTGGCCCACATGATGCCAATATCATGAGTTACTCGAAGCCTTTCCCAACCTGTCATCAGTAAGGTACTGATAAACCATAAGTGAAGTCCCCGACTCAGCCTCAAAACGAAGTCCTGAGTCCCGGCCAATGGATAAGCGCTTTCAGAGAGCTTACCTGCACTAAACAAAGTCACTATCCAAACAATAATTGCGGGCACCACTGGATGTGACGTGACCTACAACATGGTTGAACTATGCCGAAGATGTCCTATCTATCCCAGGGGAAATTAATACGAGCACCTCTTTTCTACCGACATCTTTCACCCCTTGCAGTAGGCTTTGGCCGTTGTGGACTTTGGCAGAAATTGATTGCCACAAGTGAAAGAAAATGATCTACATGCTGAGCAATATTACCATGGCTGTGAAATATACCTGGTATTATTTGTTATTTCCATTAGTTTAAAATGCATAATCATCAAATTGATTAGTATCGTTGGGACTACAAAAATAGGGGCTCCTTTTGTCATGACACAGCCACTTTTTCCGTTGATGTTTTGCAGAACATTTGCTCAAAGCTAGATACCAAAACACAAGAAGAAAAGTAAGTTTATGACATCTCAATACTTTGTGTGCATATGTTATTGTCTATCAAACCCAATGACGTGATTTCGCCCTCTTTTGATCGATTTACTGCGTTATAGACTTTCTAGCGCTTTGCGCGACTTCTAACCATTACCATTGGATTCCTCATGGTCAATAACCTTATCAAACTTTTCTCCTCGAAGTTCTAGACCTTTATGTTCGCTTCATATTGCTCTAACTTCTTTTCTTCGAGTTCTGATTACTTTTCCCACACTTGTGGCTGATTGTGGCTGCCAGTTGTTTGCCAGTATTTACAGCCACTCGACATAAGCCTCGGAGTCCTCTGTTCTGTTTCTCTTGGTTACTCACAGTGGACTCCAGGTCAGTAGCTCATTGTTATTTCGCTCAATATCATTCTTGGTTACTCACAGTGGACTCCAGAGTGATCCCTAAGTCCATATCTAGTGGATATCCCACTCCCACAAGCTTTCTTTGCTTATCATTTAGTAGATAGAGACTGTAAATATGTCGATGTAGTTTTGCTTGAGACAAACACAGACTGGGCTACCTATGGAAGTGCGAGTGTACAGGACTATTGGTACTATAAAGTGAGATAGGTCCGGACTGCGCTAGGCAGGATTGGAGATAGGTAGGGAAGAGAGGAAGAAGTATCTGAAAAGCATGAAAAAGAGGCTATATTACAGACAGAGAGATACAGGGCTCTACTAAGTCCATATCTAGTGGTTATCCCACTCCCACAATCTTTCTTTGCTCATCATGCAGGCGGTAATGAGAACCAGAAGAGGATGTTTGTGATGGGGGTGCTGGCAGAGCATGGGGGTGTTGAAACAACAGACACACGGCTGACCAGTGAACGATTTCGCAAAGGAGAATCAAACTGTGAATGCTCCTGAGCTTGTGAAAAAGTCAGCTACAGGTAAGTGATTTAAAGTCCAGTTCAGTCCAGTTTTGACCCAGACTGGTCTTTTGATTTACTTCATTTTCTACAACTGGACTAAAACTGTACCCAACCAGTCACACTAGTTCACTCTGTGTGGTTGCAGTCGGTTGCAACCGGTTAAGCCACACAACCGGTCACCAACCGGTCTGAACCTCTTCAGAACTGGTCGCAACGTACAACATGTTAGCCTCACGAGAGTTAGTGACATAAAAACAGATTGAATGTAAGAGGACACATTGTTTTTGTACCTCTACTACTACTTAGCTCATGATCTCCCTCATTATGGTTCCCCACTCTGCAAGTACACTGAGACAAACGGGAGAAGGCATTATGCAGAAATCCAATTATGGTTACCTTCAAACACTAGTGACCAGTCTTTGCACTAGCAAGGTTGACTGCAAACCCGAATGGTTGTTCCATGATACAAATCATAATGTGGCATTGATGAGCAACTCGCTGTCTCTCTTGTCCAATAAGTTCAATATGTCATTTTGTCTTCTTTTCATAAGCCTTGGTAAAACTCAACATATGCAGCAGCTTCTTCAGGATGTATTGGCCATTTGTCACGAGTATAAAAACCAAGATTTTGTTGATGATTACAAATGGTAGCTGACCTGAAATCACCCCAAATTTTCTTCCAGATATGTAATGAATTAAATTGAAGTGGTATTTCAATTTGACTATTTATGATATGACAAAATAGAGTAGACAGACCTCATTTAGTGGCTTGAGTCTTTCATGCCAAGCAGCAAGCAATCTTGAAAGAAATTGTGATGGTTATTTTTGTCAGATGGCTGGTTTTGTCTACACCATTGAGTATCAAAAAAAAGGACTGCCTCATATGTATTTTCTGGTGTTGTAAAGGAATGACAAAATTCAGACATTTGTATGCTAAAATTTGACTCGATGAAAATTTATTGTACAGATCATGAGTTGATAGTGTATTATGATGGTATTCTATCCAGCCAGGTGCTAGCATGCAAGGGCATTGTGTTAACTGTATGCCAAGGACATGTTCATTCAATGATCCATCTGGATCAAGATCCTGGTCAAGACATGAAATAAGTTAGATGTGTCATTCTGCCTTCTTCTCCCAAGCCTTGGGTGAAACTCAACATATACAACAGCTTCTTCAGGATTCATTGGCCATTTGTCAGGAGTATTTTTTTAATGATTGAAAATGGTAGCTGACCTGAAATCACTCAGTTTTCTTTGTTGGTTTACCTTGATTATGGTGGCAAAATAGTTGCCAACACTCAGGACAACTTCATGAAGACTTGAGTGTATGGCATTTGGTCAACTGTATATGACACTGATACAAGTCTACTTGTAATGATATGTGCTTTAACTATTCAGTATAATGAAATGAGAATTGAGACAATCATAAAGCAAGAAATTGAGTTAATTTATGGTGTTATCAAAGGGAAATACACATCGTTAGATGGCTTCTGACTGAATTCAAGAAGACTCCTGGCTGTCCCCAAACAAACACCAGGTAACGGAAGGGATCCTAGAGGCTACCGCCTTGGGATCTCCGCTAATTGCCCTGTGTTCTCTCCCGTTCCTGGAGACAGGTGCCGAGCCCAGCACATCAGTGTGAAGTGGGCCGGCTCTTCACACCCCCATTAATTATCTCAACTCGGCGCGGGATGTTTCTTTTACCATCTGTTCAGCTGGACATGGCTCGAAGCTGCCGAAGTTGCTTTCAAATAGCCGGCGATAGGTGAATCAGCGACTGTGGTGCTATGAGTTGTAGCTTATCGATTGCGTCGAATCAAAATGAAAGCTGTTGCGCTGGAAAGGCTTGTATCGTAAATAGCCCGCACATGGTGCCAGCTTGTGTCGGCATGCTACAAGGTACATAACATGTGTTCATAAATTACGTCGCCGACGGAAAAGATTCCGCTCTGTAGAAAAAAAATCAATTGCGGCGGCGATTTGAGCAGTTCGTTGAGATTGCGGGAAGGCTCCTCCGCCATTTTCTGTGCCACTTTTTGTAGGCGGTAAATGCTTGTTTGGTGAATGGAACCCTGTATATGCTCTAAAAAAAGGCTCCAATCGATGCGGAACATCGCCATCTGGGCAGCATCGCAAACATTGGCATGGTCGCTATTGCCAAGTGCCTCCATTATTTCAGCGATGGTAATGAGCAGTTGTTTGGAGGTGATGTTGAGCAATTGGACGGCCTGTTCAATCTGGATTTGGAGGTGCAACATCTGCATGATTAATAGTCAACGCAATAACAGGGATTACGGTAAAGTGTGCATGCCCACCCCATAGGCAGCATGCGGATTCTCCCCACCAACCTCGAAGTTGAATTGCCCATCTTCCCCGCGAATGAAAACAAAAATTTCAACCGATCGGATGGCGCACCAGACGATATTTCTGACATTGATATCAGTTAACGTGGTAGCTGGCCTGATTAGCAGAGGCCGGAAAGCGGACTGGGGGAGGATGTGGTTGGAAAGCAGGTGATGTCATCTAGGGAAAATTTGGGTGGACTTGGAGTTCTCGATGGAGATCACGAATGCGGTGTTGATGCTAGATCCTTCTTTCAGCCAAAGAAATACTAGGTGGACCCACTTCAAGCTCTATCTCCTTAAAAAAACCATATACATTCTTCACAACTTTCTCAATCTCCTGACATTTTGAGCCACTACATGTTGGAACATGAATACTTTTCATCCTATACTCCATTAGGGCTGCTATGAGCTTGCATATCAAGTAGTATTAGAAAGCTGAACCTGAAGTTAAAAAATGAGAATGACTTACCTAACCACAAATGCTTGCTCCTATTTTGGTAATCATCATCCTAGAAACAGGAGTCCCAAACCTATCCACAAAGTGGAAACAGCCTAAGTGATTGGTCTTTTAATGAAAATTTGATGAAACAATTCATGGCCAAATTATATTTCAGTAACTAGCTAAACTTTCAGACAGAATAAATGATCCACTTACTTGTACTTGCCACTGATCCTGGTTCCCACTGGCAGCCATCTCTTGGAAAACACCATATCTATACCACTTTGAGGATCCTATTCACGTCTCCAGCTCATTCAGGTCAATCTTTCTGTCAACATAAAGAAGCCTACATTCTTGCCCATCAACTTGAAGTGGGTTCTTGACCAGAATTCATAGCATCAACAAACAAAGCTGTAATAATAATAATCACTTAAAGTTGATAAAAGTGATAGAAATGAGAACTTACAAGCTTCTCCGCAGAAATGAGGATTATGCTGAGATCCAGACATTGCCTGTTGAGCCTGCTGACCTAGGGGCTCCAGATTATCAGTGGAGTCACTAGCAGCTGTTGCAACTTGAATCATAAATAATAAAAGCAGAATAAAGCAGAAACTTACAAACATTGAGATCTGGACCAGACCACTGGGATTCGTGCCCACACTGAATCATGCCTCCAGCATGAAAAGGTTGAGGATTACTGTTAGATGCTATCACGAAGGCTAATCACAATTGCATAGATTTGACCACCAGGAATATTTTTCCCTTGTATATCTTGATGAAGGAACTCTAAATGGTTTATCACTACAGTACTTATTCAAATTGGCAAGTGTTGTGTTGACAATAGAAAGTATGTATATGAAGGAACTACCAAAAGAAATTATTTGTATCACCCACTGTACCATATTTATCACAGTTGGGACATCTGTCTTGAAGAATAGGAGCACAAAAAATGATGCCTTGTTTGCTAAAACAAAAGGTTAAGAACAAGTGGGATAACTACAAATTACTAGATCATATGTGAGTCACAATGAACTGATGGAAATACAATATATACAGTATACTAGATCCTCAAGTGAAGTGGTCTGTGGGAACACTAAAAAAAACTTCATGAATAGTTGGAGAGTGAATGATGAACTTACCACTGTATTTAACCTTGCTAACCTTAGATAACAACTCATGTATGGTTGGACTCTACACTGTACACTGGGACTGGTGAAATTTTGGAATGGGCCACTCCACATTGAGCCAAACACATCTTGTAGATCAAACATCATTGGAGTGGTACATTTGATCATTCTACACTATCTTTATCTACTAATGTGTCTCCAAGAAATTAAATGGTACTCAACCAAAGAAAAAAATACATGGTAATGCCAGCTTTGGATGCTGGTATCACAGTGATAACAGCCCGCACAGCAACAACGATGATGTCGCTTATCAAATCAAAATGGAGCAAGCAAGTTACTGAAGCGCCACACGATACAGATTAAGCATTGCTATTACTAATTTATCCAGTGGCCAATGAGAATACATCTACCCATGGTATATAAGCCACGTAATGTCCAATAATCACTAATTTCATTTCACGTGTTTTGCAGATGCATAACAATCATGGGATTCACACAAAATTGATATTATCTGGAAACCATTTTTGGAATGTTTGGATGCATTATGTCAGTATCGCCTAAAATATGTGGGAGTCCCACAGATCAATATTTTTCAAAAACTCTTTTGGACCATTTTCATATGCCCATATTACACATTGTGAACTCTTGGACAAATTGGAATGTGAACTGTAATTAACCAATGTATGAATTTTTCAATCATCAAGTAAGTAGAAATGTTATAATCAATCATATCAGTGGAACCCCCTTAGACTAATATCAATGGATCTTACTTATTATCTGAAGAAGAATACTTCCATTTAGCTATGTAGGAATTCCTTAGCAATGGAGTGGGAATGGGACCTCTGTAGCACTCTAATAGGATTCCTTCTCGTCTTTAAATAGATTATGCTATTACACAACAGTTCAAGTAAGAAGTTTACTGACTAATTTATTGATATATTTTAATTCATTCTTCATCAGCATAAGACCTCAACAGAAACAATATATTGTTAGTACTCAAGAGTTCTTCCAAGGATGCCATTCTAAAGCAGCCCAAAACTCCTCTTGATCTGCGAGAGCGTAATCCCTTCATCAGTAGAGGCATGATGTTTAAACATTGTACATAAGTCTTACAAGAAATTTATTTGTATCAAGCATTCGGAAAACCATTTGAAGCTAAACAATTTACTTGCAAATGTTACACCACTGCCCCTTCAGGACTTCAACCTTCCCATCTACGTAGCAAAACTTTACCTTGCAGATGTCTAGAAAGATGGTGAGCAGGTCCTTACTTTATCAGCTTATCAGCTTATCTCTTTTTATCTTGTTTACAATATATGCTATCCTTGCTTTCACTGCTACTTACATTGCTTGGTCCATGTACCACACCCCTCGCTTAAATATCCAGTAGCAAAATAGTGTTGTTTTCTAGCTAGATCTACACAATATCAGCATTAGTATTCAAATCTATCTCAAGTCCTTGGTGTGATCACTCAAGGTAAAAACAGAGGACCCTACTTTGTATTTTTTTCGACACAACTACTAGTGAGATCCTCAACAATACTGTATAACACTTCACATAACAGATCCTCTCTCCATTTTTTCCTTGGTAACATTTTTTTTGCAACAACCAAATCTTACCAGACCTTTTTCGGAAGCTTTGTATACATCTAATGAATGGACTCATACTATTTACCAATATATACTTCATTTTTGCATTTTTGCATTTTAATTTTTAATTACCATTGAAGTATACTATATTCCTGGACACTGTTCTTACTCCATTTAAAAGAGTACTGCATGGGTCCATCCTGTACATGGTCACTTGTGGCTCTATTGTGAATGCGAGTGACAATTTCTCAATATGATATTTATTTGTAAGTGCACTATGTTTCAAAGTTGGATGAGGCAATGTAGCAAAGCCTATTTGTTCTGTTCATTATTCAGATGGTAGGTCTGCCATCACTCACCATCTAGTAGATATCAGCTTCAAGCCTCGAGTCTGTTCACATACCTTATGCTCATATGAAAACACATTGCAAAAAAACAATAATTCTCTTGACGGAACCATGCATATCTGGTGATTTTATCTTTTCCCTAATCAAAAATTTCCTCCTCTCTGTTCCTGACTTCATACACGAAAATGTTTCCTCATTTATCCAAGATGAGAAAATGACTAATGCCAACTTTAGCATCTGGAGAGACTCAGTCAGTACAAAATTGTCTCTTGCTCATCTGCTGAAGGCCAAAGCTAGGACCTGGAATGAAGTATATGCTGGTTTAGAGGCAGGAAAGAAGGTGAGTTCATTAAAGCTGCTTCAGTTGCTTTAATTTTCTAAAAAATTATTAGGTGTATGTTACTCTAGGACATGTACTACCTGCCCTATCTGGATGACCTTTCTGGATCTCCCTCTTACTCACCTTTGGCTGACTTGATAGCTGTTGTTGAACTGCTGAAAGGGGCCTACACCAGGGCTCAGTATCGCAAGGCCACTGGCAACATTTTCAGATCTATGGAGAAGGCTAACTTGGTTTCTTGTACAACCATCGAGGTGCCCATGTTATGCTCATAGACTCTGCAGGGACTGAAAACATGATTAGACATCTATCAAACATATTCCAACCATTTGCTAAGTGCTGGCTATTTATTTTGTAATGGTGACCAACATCCTTTCACCACCTTTACTAGTATATCAATTCAACAATATATAGTGTTTTAAGAACAGGTCCAGTCCAGTATTTTGCCCCAAAAAAGCAAGACAGGGACCATAAGAGGCTAAGAAATTTTTCAAATACAGAAAAACTGGACCAAAACCATGTTTTGGTCTTTATCGGTTTTTGCTGGTTTAATTAACAGTTAAAACTTGTTATGATTGTCTCCTATACTCGTACTATGTCTTTTCTCTCTTTCTTTTTGCTTCGCTTATCGCCTTTACTTTGTCTTTACCTTGTATCATAGATCTCAGGCGATTTCGCTTGCTCCACATCGCTGATGATCTGACCTTCTCCTATCCCTGTGCCTCGTCTTTCCTATCTATGATCCGACCTTCTCCTATCTATGTTCCAACTCCTCCCTATCGATCTCATGACTCACGATGATGTCATTGCTTCATCATCCATCTGATATCATGACGCATCCCTTCGATATGATTCCTTCTTGTTCTATCCTCATAGTATTTAAGGACTGCCTCATCACCTGTAAACTTTAAGCTAGAGCTACTTGGAATCCCACTGAGTTCTTTGCCTAAACCCTCGAGTCCCTTCGTCTTCAGTCCCTTCGAGCCTCAGCCCTCTCGGGTGTGATCTTAGTCTTCGAGTGAAGTGACTCTTCGTGAGATCCTCCTCGTCGAATACCTCAGTCTCCTTCGTCCTTCGAGTCTCACCAGGTGTTACACTTGCTTGACTAAACCTCAGTCCTTAGTCTTCGTCTCACCTCCAAGTCTACATCTGACCCTATCCGGGCCAGCTGTAAAAAAATGGTTCTTCTGTGCTTCAATTTATATGTACTGCCAAATAGAAGAAAATAGGGGCAACATCCAAAGACTGGTCTCAACCAGTTTTCTTTGATCTTTAGATCAAGACCCCAAGAGATGTTCACACCTGCAATGCAGGATTTTTCTTTCTTCAAACTTTGGCATTGCCACATCAGGACATAGTTCTGACAATGCTCTTCAACATGCTTCAACATTACTATCTACCAGGTCAGCCGTGTCATTGCTGTCAACTTGATAAATTCTATGAGCATTCTCTTGGTCCTTCTAAGAAGTGCTCTTCCTGAGTTCTTGGTTTGATTCATAGTTAGTGATCTCATTCAAATTCCAACTGAGTCATGCTTGCATAACCATTGGATTTTGACTGTTACTGATGATTGTAGTGCCTTTACTTTCTATTCATAACAAGGGTGATACCTCATTATGTTTCGGACACATGACTGGCTATTGTTTCCAGAATGACCATTAAAATAGGAGCAATCATTTGTGGTTAGGTAAGTCATTCTCATTTTTTAACTTTAGGTTCAGCTTTCTAATACTACTTGATATGCAAGCTCATAGCAGCCCTAATGGAGTATAGGATGAAAAGTATTCATGTTCCAACATGTAG
>JBBPNU010000687.1:0-14189 GCA_038091055.1 Leccinum angustisporum
TAGTAAGTCCAGCCATATCTGAGCTGATAAACTGGACTGTCATAAAGGTATATTTGTAAAGAGATGTTGAAAAATATCAATACATATAAACCTATATCATTTGTTCACTGATCCCCTGATGTAAGCGAACGGAGGTCAATGGACTCGGGTCGCATACGCACAGCTCCAATACCCTCGTCCGTAAGTGTCTGATGCATTGGATCCACCAAGCGCTTCGTGCAATAGCGCGACTTCGGAAGACTTGCCAACGACGAGACTGGTACCGGTGTCGATGATGGAACTGATGTCGCTGAGGATTGTTTTTCCGTTACTCACGATGCCACCCATGTAGACCTGCCAGTAAGCCTGGACGACCATATCAATACTCGGTCACGGTGACCGGTAGCTTGTCAGACACGAAGCCTACCTCTTGCGTAACAGGAACGTAGGTGAATTCACCGGTGTACAATTGTGAGTTCGCACCACCGAGATACAATTCCGACCCAGAAGTGGCAAGTTTGAAGGAGAATGCGGCTTCGCCTTTCCAACCCTCCGACAGGATTGTCTGAAATACCGGTGATGCGCCGTATGCCGACTCGGATTGGAAGGCCATTCCCAGCAAACCATCTGGGGGAAAGTTGCTTTTACCGAAGCCAGAAGAGTAGGTTGTGGCAGCACCAAGGGTCTGGTTCAGCGCCTGCTTGACTTGTCACACACATGACGAAGAAGAAGAACTGCGCATACCGTCAGCCCCCCGATAGTGACCCTATCGGTATACGCATTCACCTCCACCCAAGATAGGTCCCCAAACCCGAGACTGAAACTCTCGTTCAAGTTCGTAACAGTTTTGGAGGAACTGGGGTTGTAGATAGCGTGGCCATGGCAGCCCTCGGTACAGTTAGGACCGGGTAAGAAAGGTCACTGAGGTCCGATTTAGCGGGGCCACTGATACCGAACCATAGAAACACATCTACCTTGAACCCGTATCGAATTGCACTGCGAAAAGAAGTCATCATGATGTGATCACTGACGGCACAGGAAATCTCACCAGTGAAGGTAGACGGCGGAGTGCCAACAGATATATCGCCATACCACAGGTCGTTCTGATAGTCCGTCATGGGAACAGCACCATTATTCCGCCTCTGGTTTCCCCTCGGAGCAGAAGGATGCGGAATTCCTGTGTTCCGTTCATAATTATCAAAACCGCGAATGATCTTGCTAATTATTATGCATCGTCAAGTCGATGCAAGAGAAAGTAAAGGCACGACGTACGCCTTGACCGAGGCAACATGGTCCTGGAGTGCTTCAATGTTGACTATCTTGTCCGCATTCAGGAAGCTTGAGCGTTTGTTGATAGGAATGGCCACACCCGTCCCCTGTTTCGCGGGCTGAGGAGCTGCCGTGGTCAAGACAGCTAGTCCAACGATGCAGGTCGTCAAATCAAGGCGCATGCCGAGAACGTTGGTATAACACAGTGGGAATATAAAAGTGATTGAGCACCCTGCTCGACACCCCACCTTTTAAATAATTCAAACTTCATGAGGCGAGGAGCAGTTCCTATTTCAAGAACCGAACTAAGAGTCTCCTTATCTATCAGAAGAATGGATACATACGTACTAATCGTGTTTATCTGATTTCTTAGTTGACTGCACGGCGTTTAGAACAAAGAAAAGCCCATCCCAGGTTACGATATGGATATGAGTTCGTTGAACGTGATTTAACAGTACCAGTCGTGCACTTGGGCTTGCTGGCCGCCATGGTACTGTGAACATGTCAGATCACGGTGCTCGTAAGTTTATTCAGAGCGCCGCTCTCCGAGATCTAGATCCGACGACTTTCGTAAATGCCTGCGTACCCGTGTATGCTTGGTTGAACTTGAACTTTAAACACATGCTAGAAGTATCCGGCGTTTCGAACTTTGTCGTGATCACATCCACATGACCAATTACGATGGAAGCCCTCAGCAGCCATCCGAACTTTGAAGTTCCAACCAGCTGGCATCTGCATCTGATTTAGATCTGTGAACGAAAACAGCCATCTTGGTACGCGATTGTTCGACGCTGTGCGGTTGAAAGGAGTGGCAATGGTCTGATGTGATCATGATGCATTGGGTCGCAGTCACAGTGGGCGTGAGATACAAGTCACAACAGTCAGAACCTTCACTATTCTGATTTCATCATCTCGTCGACAAAGGACTCTAATGGGCTGACGACGGTTCAAAGAGCCGAGTCGACGATGCCTCTGCCGGTAAGCGCACGTGGAGGTGATGTGCCCTTAGCATCGGTACGCAATCATTGCACGGGAGAAATATGATGGTGCGCACTCTGGCTCTTACAGTGCTGGGATGGGGTGTGTTCACCCCAGGAGGCTCATCGTTTGCAAAAGATTCTTAGAAGAAGCGTTCAAGGCACTCGAGGTCAAGTTACTACTTTCACGGCGGCCCGTAACGTTCACGGTTTGACCTGGCCAACATTGGGTCTCGCTTAGCTGTCGACGGGCGAAAAAGCCGTGCTTCGCAAACTAGGCATTGAAAGGGTAGTATGATGAAGGAGGTACTTTGCCGTTCAGGCGACGAACATTGTGGTTTTTTCACGACCCAAGACAAAAAATTAACGATTTAACCTGGTCCATTAATGCATGGTCCAGATCATAATCATAGGTCCGTCAAAAAAAAAGCCAGAATTCTAAGAGTCTACCCATTTCATCACCACCACCGTATCTCCGACCATAGCAATGGCAGAAACACCACACACGCTCTCCAAAACTAGGAAGACAGCAAACATACATGAGCCAAACACGAGGGAATAGGGAAATAAAGGTGACGGACCACTATGAAGCTCTTGACCAAAAGCAAGGGATACTCCCATACAGCCGGGACCGCATACGTAGCCTTGGCGTCGCCGTTTAGACCATCGACGGGTCGAGGGTGGGTGAACAAGACCCAAATCGAGTAGAACGCCACTTTATAAAAGTGGTATAACAGCAACGAAGGCGAAGGCGCGATGCTACGAGCGGTGGTAGGTTGAGCTGAATGAGGTCGAATTCGGAGCAGCGACCAAAAGACTCTCACCCAGAGAGGAGGGATACAGGACCGCGGATACATTCACCGCCACATTCAAAGTACTTGAAGCAGCCGTTTTGAAGCACAGCGAGGTATTCATCTAGGAAATGATCAATCTCGATGTTCGTACAAAGCTACCATGCGGATACGTACTGTCTCCACCAAAGACATCGTACAGGGCGAAGCTGAGGATGTTAACCGTCGATGCCAACGGTTTGCGAGTCCAGTGCCAGCGAGCAAGCATGTCCGAGATTTGATCCCAGTCGCCGTAGTTGCTGACCTCACTTAGCATTTGGGACAATAGGACAACATCGTTTAGAGCGACGGTCATACCACCGCCAGTGAGGGGATGCCGCATATTCCACGAATCGCCGAGGAGGAAGACACCCTCCTTGGTGGTATTCCCGCCTTGCCGCACGGCAGGCAGGAACGAATTTGGCATGCGACGAAGGCGATCTCTATCCAGCGCCTCCTGGATAGGAACGTGTAATGACGTAGGGAGCTGAGGAACGACATTTTTCAAGATGTGTCCCTAAGACGCGTGTCAGAGAAAGGTGTGGTGCAACAATATGAATATGATTGGGTACCTTGAGGTCTGAGGGAAGCGGATTTTTTACGTCTATGAGGATGCGTGTATCGTGTTCTGATATCTGGTACATAAGGACCGGTCCTTGTCCTTTAACGAGAGCAACAGTGCCATGTTGAGGAATGGGTAGTTGTGCATTCTTGAGAACGGCGCCTACAAAGTGACTTTGTGTTGACGTCTGACGAGCGGACTTGCCCATGACTGTAGTTCTGAAATTGGAGAAGCACCCGTCCGCGATGACGACCAAGTCTGCATAAAATGGCTCCTTCTCCTTGGCACCAGATGTACGAGTAGCACGGACACCGAGCACGCGTTTGGTGTGTTCGCATTCGATGAGTTCGTTCACTGTAGCCTCGATGACGTCCACGCCCGGCGCACGCTTGGCGTACTCTCTCAACCGCATGATGAACCTGCCGTGATGAAAGCTGCGGCCTGTTCGCTTGTCCGGATAAGGGATTTCGACAGAAACACCTGAATGCACGACGCAATACCCGTACTCCGTGATAGCATCGATGCCCTCTAGGGCGCCTTCGAGCCCAATTTTCTGCAGAGAGGCGACGCCGGAAGGCTGCATCAGCTCTCCGACGATACGGTCCGGTTCTGACAGAGAACGCTCCAGGAGGGCGACGCGGATGGGTGAGCCGCGCAGTTTCGAGGTGACTGTGGAGAGGGCATGGGCGAGTGCTGAGCCGGCGATGCCCGCACCGACGATGAGAATGTCGTAGTTGCTTGTAGACATTTTTTTTCGTTCTTGAAGGTGGACGTCGAGAGAAAAGGACGGACGCGAGTTTGAGGCGAATACGACTGTGATTTAACCGAACAGTCTGATTTACTTTTTATGGTAATATAGCAGTACTTTGACTTGATGGCATCACCACTGCTCACGTTTCACAAGGAAATACTGCAAGAAATACACGACCCGTCCACGAACGACCTTCTCATCCTCGCTCGCGGTCTCGGGCTACGAAGAATAGTATGCACGCTCATGAAGATTTACGACTCTCCACAGAGCTTGGTTCTCCTCGTGAACGCCGCGCCGGAGGAAGAGCTCGCTATCGGCGAGGAGCTCGGCATCATGGGCTGTCGAAAGCCTGGTTTGCGTATAGTGGGCTATGAGATGGGTAAACGAGACAGGTAAGTCGCCGACCCTTCAAAAGCGTATAGCGTTCACATCCGTCAAGACAGGATTTATACAAGAAGGGTGGTCTCATTTCAGTGACGTCCCGGATACTGGTCGTCGACATGTTGCAGTCTGACATGCCCACCGAACTGATCACTGGCATTATCGTCTTGCACGCAGAGAGGTGGGTTAACGTCCACTTCAAGTACAGTAACCGTGAAAGGACTTTACAGAGTGACGGCGCTTGCCTTGGAAGCTTTCATAGTCCGGCTGTATCGCGAGAAGAACAATATTGGTTTCCTCAAGGCGTTCTCTGACCAACCTGAATTCATTACCAGCGGAATGTCACCCTTGAAAAACATCATGAAGGAACTACACCTGAGGACCGTTCACATTTATCCCCGGTCAGTCACCCCGATCAGAGGAGACTCGCCTTCTTATTTCGTACTGTAAGATTTCACCAGTCCATCAAAGATACGCTCGAAAATCGCAAAGCCGACGTCGTCGAATTGTATCAACATATGACCGAAAACATGTCAGCAATTCATCATGCGATAGTACAGTGTATAACTGTAACACTCTCCGAGTTGAAACGCTCGAATACCACGGTACGGGTCGCATGATACTCACATTCCCTGAGTACTTATTCCTACCAAAGCTCGACCTCGATGACCTCAACGTCGAAAGCGCTTACTTCAAATCGTTTGACGCCGTAGTGCGGAGACAGCTTGATCCGGTGTGGCACAAGGTGGGACCGAGGACAAAGCAATTAGTTGGCGATCTTGCAACTCTGAGACGTCTTTTAACGTGCGTGATGACGTGCCACGATTCCACCAGTCATTCACTTTTCTCAACGCAGCTACCTGCTGTCCTACGACACTCTCGCGTTCCACGCGTACCTAGAGACCCTAGTAGCCTCCAATACAACCACCGTGACGGGCTCTGCCCGCCAAAATCAATCTCCATGGATGCTCACCGACGCAGCCAACATCATATTCCAGACCGCGAAACGACGTTGTTACACACTCTCACGGACCAATGCCGATCGATCAGCTGCAGTTATTGACCTCGAGGATGACGAGGACGCGTGGGACGTGATGGACGAGATCGACGGGCGTGTGAAACCCCCGGCGGAAGCTTCCAAGCCCTGGATCCCAGATGGCATGGAACCCGTACTCGAGGAACTGCCGAAATGGGATCTGCTTGCAGACGTGCTGCACGAGATTGAAGAAGAAATCATGAGACAAGAGTCGCTGTCGTCGTGTGAGCCTTCTTTGCCCATATGCTTGACGTTGCTGAAACGTTTCCAGACGGTCGCGGTTCGAATACTGTTTTGGTCATGACGTCGTCTCCGCAATCGTCTTCTCTCGTCAGCGAGTTCTTGTCCAAGATGAACGTCGACGCGCCGAAAGGCGAACGGGGGAAAAAGATGATGGAGTCCAAGCTTCGTCGTTACCTGTACTGGAAGGGCAGAGTCGCGAGCCAGAAGAACGCCAAGAGCGGGACGTCAGCGCAACCCGAAAAGTCTGTCCCCAAAGCTGCAGCTGGTGGTGGTAACGCTAGTTCTGTGGGAGGAGTGAGTGCGGCGCTGCAGAAGAAGGACAAGGAGCGAGCGGCGAGGAGAGCGAATCGACGGAGGGTCCGTGGGGGTGGCCCCTCGTTTGCTGCGCCGAGTCATCAGCCCAACGAGGTCATCGTGTTGGACGACAACGAAGAGATCGTGATGCTGTAAGTCGTCTTCACCCGCATATAGGCTCGCACCTCAATATTCGATTCAGTCCGGCAGCGCAGAGCGCGTCCACAACCGACAACTTCGTGGACGTGGATGTGGAAATGGATGCAGAGCTGCTCCAAGGCCTCCTCGCGAGCCACCTCGACTCCGACTTCGACATGCACTACGGCCTGGTCGCGCCGCCTCAGACCGTCGTCGTGCGCGCGTACGCCGATGACACGGACGACCAGGTATTGGCCGAGCTCCAACCAAAGTTTGTCGTCATGTTCGAGCCGAACCTCGAGTTTGTACGCCGGATCGAGGTGTACCGCAACTCGCACCCGGGGTTGGGCGTCAGAGTGTACTTTATGCTGTACCAACTGAGCTGCGAGGAGCACAAGTATTTGGCGGGGCTGAGGAGGGAGAAGGAGTCGTTTGAGCGGCTGATCAAGGAGCGTGGTGTGCGTGGCTTTTTTCGTTTGCGTTTATGTGCAGCGATTGACCCTGCTCATTCTGTAGTCGATGCTGCTTCCGATATACGAAGACAAAGGGTTCGGAGACAAAGGCGAACAGATCATCAAGACGATCAGCACGCGTCTAGCGGGCGGCCGCAAGGAGCTGAGTACACAAGCGTCCCAGGTTCGTTTCCTATTCTTAGTGATCCCTCCAAGCTAAAGGAATCTTACTTCCAGGTTATCGTCGACATGCGCGAGTTCCGGTCGACTCTCCCATCACTGCTGCACGCGTCAGGGATATTGGTCATTCCCGCCACGCTAACCGTGGGCGATTACGTCCTGACGCCGGACATATGCGTCGAGCGCAAAAGCATTCCGGACTTGGTGTCGAGTTTTAATAGCGGGCGGCTGTACGTCTGTCTTCTCCGCACGCATGTTGTCTGCGTTGACTCAACAATTACGACCAGGTACACGCAGTGTGAATTGATGTCGGTGCATTACAAGCAGCCCATCCTGCTCATCGAGTTCGAGGAGAACAAGTCGTTTTCGCTCCAGGTTTGTTTGTCGTCTACTTATTGTACTAACCGACCTATAACATTCCACGCAGACGGGCTCTGAGACAGCCAAGACGTACGCCAAAACCTCGACCAAGAACGCGAAGAAGGGCTCCGGTTCCGGTGGGCCTGCAGAGTCCGACCGCGCCCCGCCCTCGATCCAATCCAAGCTCGTCCTACTCACGCTCCACTTTCCGCGCGTTCGCATCATCTGGTCGTCCTCTCCCTACGCAACAACGGACATCTTTGCCGACCTCAAGTCCAATCACCTCGAGCCCGATCCGGCGCGTGCGATCGCCATAGGTGCCGAAGAAGACCCCGAGGCGGGGGCGGGGGTGAACGCAGCGGCGGAGGAGCTGTTGAGGTGTTTACCTGGGGTGACAGCCAAGAACGCGCGGTATGTGATGAGCAAGGTGGGGAGCGTGAGGGAGTTGTGTGGCTTGGCGAGGGAGGGGGTCGAGGGGATACTTGGGGTCGAGCCTGGGAGGGTATGTTGGGAGTTTATGCATCGGGGGCAGAGGGGTGGGGGAGGGAGTACCGGAACGCGGACAGGGACAGGAACTGCGAGTGGGGGTGGGGGTGGGTCGTGAAAATCCTCTGGGGGTCCGAGGTGGAGTGATTGGGTTCTGCCCGAGTTCCTGTTGCAGGGTGTTGGTTTCCCGCGAAGCGCGCGCATGTGGAATTTTCTCTGTGTATTCCGTCTCGCGATTGCAATAGGCTAGTGCATCTCTGGGCTGCTATGTACACTAGTACTCTGGATAAACGTCCAAATAGTGCCGGAGTCCTTCCGGGTCAGATTTGGGCCGGTACTACTATGTAGCAAGAGCCCACTAGAGACTGGAGACACCGACGACACTGCCTGTAGTCCCATGCAGTCCTTTTCCCTCGGATCAGTCCATGACTTTTACTATTGGTGGGACGATGTTGGTTGACAGTTTGGCTCGAGCGATTGTTTCAGCGGGATATTGCGACTGCTGAGATGTTCGAACCATCTGTTTTGGTGCTCGGGCCGGTTGAAGCTCGGATGTTACAGTGCGTTCTGGTCACCGGCCCGGGGCACACCCGAACCTCGATATTTCAATCCGGTACCGTAAAAACGGATACGGTTCGTCACGGTCTCGAGATTACTGGGATCATGGTGTACTAGGCCCTCTCGAGACTCGAGTATGCATTTTACGACACGCTGCTGCCAGCTGGCAGTGCCAGTGTTGTCTGCCAGTGGCGACACGGATCTCTCCGGGTGAGTCAAACTGCATCATGATACTCAAGTCACGATCATACCTCGCCGTGCCGCCAAGAGAAATGATCTCAAGAAGCTGTTCGTATCGCACGGGGACCTGGTCGTCGTAGTGGCCAAGGTAAGTCGAGCAGCAGCCTGGCGTTATGACATATGATGCCCGTTGCGTCCAATACCATCTTCATCGATTGATCGATTGATCGACCATTGCCGGAACTGGATACGCCGGTGCTGTGTGCTCGTCCTTTTGTACTCATTCATCGTCAAGGGCAGTGCATTCGACGAAACGGTGAAAGGCGTGGACGTTGTAGATCAGTGTTGTCGCGTCTCCCGTCCACCTGCAAGCAGTCGATCCCGATGGCGAGCTTCAGAGAAGTTTTGAATAACGTTGAATACCCCACATTAGGCCTGGCCTGGCGGGGCATTCGTGGAATCAGGGAAGCGGCGAGGCAGGACCCCTACTACCTAGTTTAGCACGTCCCACATAGGGCCCGGGTTTGACCCAAAAAAGGACGAAAATGGAATTTAAAAAAAAACCTCATGATCGACATCCGTGACAGAATTGATCACACCGACCGTCAATGGACTGTGGGGGTAGAAAATAGTATTCTCAAGGACGAGTAAATCTGTCCAACGCGACAGCTAGACCAACTGACGAACCTTTGCCACTTCTCTACGAAACATATTGATCAAGATCAAATGCGCCGTAATCACCTACTCTGTAGCGACCGTCCATTGGGATGCAGCATATCCCGTTACGTTCACGGAGGCGGACTGGAACGATCAGTGTCTGTATATTCTCAAGAAGTATGAGGATGAAGGGAGGAGAAACGAGGCACAACTCTCACAAATATGGTGCGTCAAAGACACTCGCAGGGGTGTCAAACCCGTATCAAGTGTCAAAAAACTAAACTAATCGGAATAATTGTGAGGGTCATCACCGAGCTCATCGGATCAGCAACTTACATACACACATCCAACACTGCATCATGCGCCTCAGGCTTGATCTCTTTCTCTTGATCATCGGCTACTGTCGCGAGCGTTCTAGAACATAAATTTCATCGGCGTGGCTGCTACAGGGAATTCTGTATCGCTCTCGATCAGCGTCGCAACGCGTACTTGTAGACTACTTCTACCGTTCACATTGACACCATGTGACCATGCGTAGAAGACGGATGATTGCGCAACGAGACATTTAATGATGGCCGATCAGCAGCCCATTCAACCCGATACGGAGGATGACCATATGAAAAGTTATAGAGTGGATCCGCGGGATCTAAGAATGATAAGGGACGTTTTCTGAGGTGTGGATTCGGAGGCCACATTGCGACGCAGGGTACTCACCACGGCGAAAATCACTTCGAGACTGTTGGGGAAATATGAGAGACAAATCGACGTCACGAGCAGCATGAGGGTGTACCGTGGCAGTGTGTCCAATGCGCAACTAAGGGCGAACCGAGCTTCGAAGGTGACAGTGCACGCTAGGTGCGAGTGGTTCTTGGCCTGGTGTATCTGGTGTCTCGACCGGCAGTTCAGGATCCTGCGTGGTCAGCAAAAGTTACCCCTCAGGCTGCGAGCCTGCGGCCCGTTATTCGCGTCACCCTCGATTCTGGTTTACTCTCGCCCTTACATAATCTCACATTGCCTGATGATGGTGAGGGCGAGATGGGGCGTCTGTGGGCAGTGCGTGCGAGGGAGAGGACACGTGCGTGCATGTTGACAATGTTGAGGAACCCGTGGGATATTCTTCGTGACGATGGCTTCATAGAACGAATCATTGAAGATACATTCGGCGACGAACAGTTGCCAAATATACCAACGTATAAACTCACCTGTTTCAACCAGTGTGCTTCAAGAGGTTTCGTCAGGATCAAGTTATCCGTCACCGTGACAAAGCCCTACCGTCTTTCCCCCGATCACACGACTCCAACCGCAAGTTGGAGGTTCAACTCCCTCTCAGTGTTATAGTAGGTGACTCCCTGGAAGGGACCTGGAAGGGCAGGGATATGGGTAGCGGTAACTCCCTGACGGCGAGAGTTTTCGCAGGCTCGGAACCCAATAATGGCGAGTCCGGGTCCACTAATCCAAGGGTCAGCCGACGGGCGCAGTACTGCTTCGCGCATCACAGACTGACAATATTGCATATTCAGCTTTGCACTTGGCGACACGCACCATCAAAAATATACAGTAGGTATGACCCAAATCGTCATCTTCCCCAGATACATTTGCTCAAACACTACACCGTGACATATATTCATTTTGATAATCTGAACCTAATCTAAACTGCATCAGCTTGATCCTTGTGATCTTGTTGCATCCTAAACGTGATACATGAGTCCCACATTTAAGTCCTTGAGGCGCATTCACTGGTCGGTATCCCTACTCCTCCACATTTGCTACTCAATGCTTTTCAGGCTGATTACAACTATTGCGGTCACACTGGTCGCTGTCTTGGCCGCCCCAACACCTGATCCTAGGGAGGAGAGTAATGGCATGGTCATACCGCTCATCAAACATACATCGTTACTGAAAGCCAAGAAATTCGTTGATACTGATATGCGGAAATCGCATGTTGCATCACATCGCCCGTATATTGTCCTGTGATGTCCTTAGTCGTCTTTTTTTTCTCACACATTTTTAGCAACATCATTCGTGGCTCTGAAAGGAACACAGTGGGAACACCATATCCTTCTGCTGTGAAACTGGACGGGTTGCAACAGCGTAGTGTCCCGGGAGCTGGCGTTGATTTGACAAACCGCGAGAATCAGATATGGTATGGGACCATTTCGATCGGCACTCCTGCCAAATCCTTCACTGGTAAGTTTTCCGTGCATTCATAACATCCATTCACTCTAATCGTCACCTTTAAAAGTCCTATTCGACACCGGTTCTAGGTAAGGATTTTTTGCCAGTACCATCCACTCTCGTGTCTTATTCGACCCAGCGACCTTTTTGTTCCAACTTCAACTGGTGATGAGAACTGCAGAAGCCATCGCAACCTCTGGGATCCCGCTTCGTCCTCAACCGCCAAGGCCCTCAATAGAAAATTTAGTATAGAATTTGAGGATGATGGGACTACCACCGGTAAACAATACACGGACAATGTAACTATTGCTGGTTTCACCGTATGTTTTTACTTTATGAACGCGATCGTTTCTGACCGACGAATAGGCAGACATTCAGATCATCGGTGCCGCAACAACATACTCGTCGAAACTGGACGAATCTGAGTTTACTCCAGATGGTATGCTGGGATTGGCTTTCCCGTCATTATCAGCGTTTCCTGGTAGCCCCCTACTTCAGACGCTCTTCAATGAAGGAAAGATACCTCAACCAGTGTTTTCACTCATGCTCACCGCTTCTGGAGGCGAGCTGTACCTCGGTGGAGCGAACAATGCGCTTTACATTGGTAGCAGCCTCGCATTTACTCCTGTAACAGATCCGGTGAGCGTAAACGCCAGGTGATAATGAATGCATACTTAGATTTCCCTTTCAGGATTTATGGGAGCTGAAGATAGATAACATTAAAATCAATGGAAAGATAGTTCTGAAAGATATAAATGCCGTCGTCGACACTGGTGCCCACTATTTTTTTGGCGATACGTCGCGAGTTTCGGCCCTCTACAAGGCATATGGAGGTAAGCCTTTCGAGGATGGTTACTACACCTGTGAGTTTCGATCGAATTTGGTACTTTAAAACGTTGATTGACCGCCTGTAGTCCCATGCAGTTCTTTTCCCTCCATGACTTTTACCATCGGTGGAAAGCCGTTTTTGATCCCTGCCAATGCCCTCATGCTGGGTCGGGTTGAGCCTGACTCGAGCGATTGTTTCAGTGGGATTGTGGCTGCTGAGATGGATAATGGTGAGATTCTCCTGTTCAACATTTCCTCTTCTGTTTTCAAATCCCCATGCTGACCGGTGGACCCGACCAGGTTCCTGGTCGCTCGGGACCATCTTCCTCCAGATGTTCTATACCATATTCGATTTCGGCAGCGTGCCACCACGAATTGGATTCGCAACGCTTGCTAGTTGAACGCTGATGATGTTATGTGTCGACAGAATCATAACTCGAATAGTCCCTGTCAAGTGTCCATTTTAGGACACGCTGTTATCTAGTGATACAGATCCCTCCAGGTGAGTCAAACCGCGTCGTGGTAGTTTCTGGATGTCCGATTCGGTCATGCTCAAGTAAGATTCGGTCATGCTCAAGTAATCCAACCAAGTTGATAAGAATGTCCAAGATCTATGTACATTACATAGCTTATCGAGTCAGTGATGAAGATTAGCACATATTATCACTCGGATCCTCCTCGGATACTGTGGAGAGGGACCCCACCGTGAAATGCTATCACCGTGGGCCCGGGTACCGCATGGCAGTGTACCAAAGTGCCGACGGGAATCCAAAATCCTTTCCCTCCGCCTGCCAATTGAACACCGTGGGAATTACCTCCATTTTTTCCCCTTTCCTCCCTCCCCCTAAGACCCCCTCCCTCGAGCAGGAAGTACTGTACATTGTTGTAGGAGGGCCCCAGCTTAGGCACATTGTCCTCCACAGAGTGCTCGCACTAAAAAAAGTACCCTAGCAACATGACCCTGCGAAAAGTGGCTCTTTAGTTTCTTTTACATGAGTCAGTGATTCATTGAAGAAGCTCTTGGCATGTATGAGTCACTCGTTGTATGTACGTACAAGTACATACCACTGGCATACACCTGACCGTCAATACCCTAGAAACAGGACCCTGCGAAAAGTGGCTCTCTTGTTGACGTTTCTTTTACATAACTTACTGAGTCAGTGAAGAAGCGCTCCGAGTCAGGTCGTATAAGCTTATCATACACCCGACAGACGATACCTAGAAACATGACCCTGCAAAACCGGCTCTCTAGTTTACGATGAGTCAATAAGAAGGCTCTCAGATATGCACATATAAGTATCTGAATCATACTGTTAAACCTAACCGCCGATACCCTGGAAATGCCTGCCGTTCAACCACCTGCGAAAGTGCTCGTATCTGGTGTGACGGGTTACATGGCCGCATGGCTCGTGAAGAACCTGCTCCAGAGAGGGTACAGCGTTCGCGGCACGGCGAGGTCTGTCGCCAAGGAAAATTATCTCAAGAAGCTGTTCGCATCGCACGGGGACCGGTTCGAGCTGGTCGTCGTAGAGGATATGGCCAAGGTAAGTCGAGCAGCCCGGCGTTACGACACAGTGACATCCAGGATGCCTGTTGCGTCCAATACCATCCTCGACGATTCATTGATCGATCGACCGTTTCCGGAACCGGATACGCCGGTGCTGTGTGCTCGTCCTTTTGTGACTCATTCATTGTCTAGGACGGCGCATTCGACGAAGCGGTCAAGGGCGTGGACGCCGTAGCACACGTTGCGTCTCCATTCCATCTGCAAGCAGTCGATCCCGATGGTGAGCTCCAGAGAAGTTCTGAGTAACCTCGAATCATCCCCGTGATCGACTTCTGTGACAGAATTG
>JBBPNU010000688.1:0-14173 GCA_038091055.1 Leccinum angustisporum
CACTAATGAAGTCATTAACATTGTGGACTGATGGTGCAGTGGTCGGTGACACTGGTGGGAAGTATGCTGATGTAAGGTCGTCCGTTCGAATCTTGCTTGTGCTGTTTTTTTGTTCTTTTTCTCGTGCGAGTCTGAGTTTCAACCAGCATTTACTTAGCATTTTGCACTGTCACAAGTTGGTCACTCCACGTGATGTTCGTCGGTTTCGCAAGTCGACTACCTTATCCTAGTGCCATTTCCATCATTAGTCAGCAGTACAAGTTTTGCACCAGACGATCACCCAACAAGGCATGTCGACCCCCTTTGCTCCATTGAATACTTGACGTTTCGTATTTCTGCAATCAAAGCGGACTCCAGTCGCAAGTTAACTCACAACGGAGAGTTCCCCGTTAATTACACCGTTATGGCATCCATGTTTCTCATCCATCCGGCCCCGTTACAGTCATATACAGGGGGAATGACCTGACGACAGCGTCCAAGTTACCACTGCTCAAGCCATCCGATTCCGATTCCAAATCGATCGGATTGCTCGACACACTTTTTTTTTCCCTCAAGATTTTGTGAGCCGCCCTGAGGGCGGTTACACGTTCAATTAGGTTTCGTAGCGCCTCAACCCTCGCCGACGGCTAGTTCATTTATCCTAAATCGGTGGCTGTCCCCGAGCACACCCAATATCGTGTAACCCGATTTTGAAGGGCGCGTTCCGGGTCAAACGACCCGCCTTCTAAAGACCTGAACCGATTTGATTTCATGGTGTTCCTTATTCGATTAGTCTTTCTCGACGACAACAAGCTCCTGGGAAACCCTATCAAACTATCAAATGACGCACGGCATTTCATTCCGCCTCTCTCTCGCTTTCTCTCTCTCACCTCGCTCTCTCGTTAACCACGGGTGCGGCGTAATCTGTTCTCGTTTGGCACAGATGCTGCGGCAGACTGCTAAACCTTAATATGTGCCCCCTGACGCATTCATTGCTCTACTCGTCCAAATGACGATCTCATAGCATCTCTCCAATGGGTATAAAGGCACTAAGAGCCCGTCCGTTCCATCACATTGCTCTCCTCCTCCTTGCAGCCCCTCCTCGCGGTCTCCTCGATAACTTATAAGCTCTTCCTCCACCTTAACTTAACCTCACGATCCACCATGTGCCGCTGGAGACAGTGAGTACTCTAGCCGACCGGCGGCCATCGGCATCGCGTAGCTCACGCACCCTTACCTCTCCAGCGTTCGCAACGTTTACCTCGCTTGTGGCCACGCTTTCACCCTGGTAAGCGGCATCGGTTCCCGTCTGGTGCAGCCCAACTGACTCGCAACGCAGCCCGAAGAACTCGTTCGTCACCGCTCCCCCCGACGCCCTTCTTCGCCACGCTAACTTCCCCCTCTCGCAGATCGCCTGCGAGAATCGCAACTGCAAATTCAGCCCCAACCACCCACACGATTGCGCGCCTCCGCAATGCAAACAGACCTGCTGGCAATAGTACGATATCCCCATCCTTTTCTCTCGGACGCCCGTCGACTGATCATGCCGGGTTACCGGTCTTCGTTTTCTGCTGACACCGTAGCCGGCAATATCCTCAACAATATTGTACGTAGCCGCCATGCTCGTTACTTATATTTGAGCTCTTGCTCGATGCTCACTCCCTGTTGATATAGCTCCGAATATCAATAGCGTATGCCCGACCTGCCAGCAAGCGATGAGGAGGCATTGAAACACAGGCCGCTACGATTTGGCATAAACTCCAACGGTGCGGTACGACGACCAGTTTAGACTCTTCTTGTCGTTGTTGTTTTTTGTTGGCACATCACCAAATTATCATTTGCTTTTTTATCTACGCATAGTTCTAAGCTGTATTTCCGAAGGGAGCGAAAAAAAATCTTCCAGTCGGTATATTGTACAGTATCGAATGAGATATACATATGTAATGAAAAATGAGATAGATAAATAAATAATTCTTGACTCACTTCTATGAAATCAGACCTCGGACCTCGGGAGAGCCTAACGGAAGCATTCCGTTCTTTCTGAGGGTGCAGTGGCGGGAAGGGGGAGGGACTCTTGTCAATCGCGGAGATCGAAGGCAAAGCGATCATTGGAGAGGGTAATTGTATCTCCCTAGAAGAGATTGAAAAAAGGTGGATCGTGCAGTCACCACGGTATCATCAGTGCATCACGAATCATCAACGTCTCACAATGAACTCATGAGCTCATGTTGAGGTAAGACCAAAGACAAGCCAACTCCAAGGGGTCCGTGGAGCCGCTGCGAACCCGGACATCCACATCTATACACTCATTTACGCTATCCCGTGTTCCTAAATGGGTATCCCTGGAATCGCAATCATATCGGGGCCCAAAGTTGGGTGACAAGGAATTCCTTATGACCGATTCGCATTCGCGTGCGTCCCGGACGATCGATAACCGGGAGCCGTGGCTTCTTGAATCGTTTGTGGTTTGCGGGCAGTCCGGCGTGCGTGGACCATATATCACATCACAGATAGAATGGTCACGCAACCTATTCAAAGTTTCCAGGACCACAAGCCACGGACTCAAAAGAGCACTGCCTCATGTTAACGGCAAAGGGAAAGCTTCGAAAGATCCGTCCCATATTTTGAACCCTGCTAACGTGAAGGCGGCGTCCGTGCGCAAGGGGAGTTAACTAGACTAGAAAGGTTAGGAACATGGTCGATGCTCGATCTAGTGTGAGCAAAACAGTGGGCCGGGCAGGATTCCTGCCAAGGTCAACTCAACTCACTCACCTCTCGTGTGATTGTCGACGTAAGCAGAAAGGAAGTTCTGGAGGACTCCGAAAAGTTAGGAATTCTACTATCCTCGCGAGTCTCCTGAAGGAGCACTGCATATCTCCTCCGGACAAGTACCATTGGCGCTGCTCTGCGAGATCGGGTTCCACGGTAACAACTGATATTGATAATCGCTCTCACTGAAGATAAATAAGGAAGTGTTCGCTTAGTATCTGGACACTCATCTCAACGGTCCAGGCCATTATGCCTTGCAGGTATACGTGACGACAGACAACTTTACCATTAGTACGCCGCGGAGAGTCAGCCTGTGAGGTGCCTAACCACGGTACCGGTGCCATGGAGTGAGCAGAAGGACTGTACGCCGCAACAACGTCATTTACAGACTTTTCACAGCCCTGACGAAGGTGTTCAGGATGTTGCAAACTCGGTTCTAAAGTCATTTTGTTGTCAAGAGCGGGCCGGTGTGAGTTGTACGATGGATGCCAAATACGACAATCGATATACCTTGTATTAGAAACCGTACGGCATAGTTGTCTTCTCACCTGCTGGAGTTTGGAACGTAACGGAGATTGGCAACACATATGCATCTGCGTCTGTCAAAGGCACTGCAGCGCCAGCCTGTCTATCAGGTAAATGATGCAAGGGACACGGGAAGGCGTGCATACACAGGTGTACAGTGGACTCTTCAGACCCGTCATTTTCGGGGACGAGAAAAAGATCTATCAGCGGGTGCCTGTTCGACTGGTGGCGGAACGTTTACAGATAAGAGTTCTCAAGCGATGTCAAAGGAGTTTCAGAATTCCCTGCATGGTTGTATTGCGCCGTGAGGACGTGTGTCGGAGCGGGCAACTTGTCTGTGAGGTAGAGTTCTGTTGTGTTCTGTGGAGCCTACGGTGGTCTTTTGTTTTTGAATGGGAAACCTGGTTCAGGGGAAGGCAGGAACTCGCCGACGAAGCTTACGGAAGGCTGCCACCGACTCACTTAGTCTAAATTGGTCGAGTGCGCTCAGCGCTGAATCATGTCTGCTTCCGTACCTCCTTCTGGCGGCCAGCATGTTCTCAAAGGGAGTATTTTGATAGTCGCCTGAGAAAGCCTTTGTCTCAACGCCACTGCCAGTTGCCAGTGATTTTCTAGGGCGCTCGTGGATTCCAAACTTGTTCGACAAAGATGTCAAGCGCTGGAGTTACAGTCGAAGTCGAGCACGGGTCTCATTGCAGCAAACAACCACAAACATTCAACACATCGAACTCACTCCGCGCTCGCACCGCTCGAAAAAAGTGCCAGGAACAATGAACCATCGCCTGGTATCAAACTGTCTAGGCTCTCTGTCACTGATCGAAGATAACCTATATCCATGATCTCGGGTGGTCTAAATTTAAGCAACCGAATTGATGGTGTGGCAATACGACTGAATACGCCCGAGAACTTATTTTGATCAAGACATGGGCGCTGGGCGCTTCAAACCAGAATGGCAACGTTTTCAAGAGATGGCTGTCATGACCAAGGTGGCTGGACTATCGATCATCGGAATTACCAAGGCTTTGGTCTCGATGGGCGACTTGGTCCAAGCTGCCGCATTGTCGTCCTCCGATAAGCAAAAGCCTCCATAGTGACCTGTGTTATTGTCTTTACGACAGCGACCGGTGGAGGTAATCGCTGCTCTCAAATGCGCAGTCATCGGAGCGACGCACTTTCGCTCGTTGAACGGAGCGTTCACACACTCTATAGAAAATGTGAGTTGTGTTCGTTTTGTGTTGTCGTTCGATGCTCCCAGCTTGCTGGTTCGCTCAGAGAGATGACTACATAGATCCATTGTTGGCCGGAACTAACGCCACCTTCAGTCAAAATGTCTCGGACTAGACCAGCGAATATACCACTTCCCTAGTCTGTCCACTCGGCATCTCCTAGTCAACACGATATGCAATTCTAGTTGGCCTTTCGTGTGCCTCGTTTCATTCGGTCAATATCTCTCCCAGAACCAATCTAATCAAGGTACACTTGCTGAGGTGATTTCTTCTGACAGGAGCCTACGGTATACAATCCCTTTATTGTGGTAACAACCTAAGTGATCTGTAGCTGGTGGCGACACGTATGGGTTCCACGACATCTCCATTTAGCTATAACCGTCATCTTTTTCATGGGGACATCGTGAATACTTATGAAATGTGTACGCCTTCAACCTTGACTGATTGTACCCTGCGGTTTCCAGATCCTTATCGGGGACGTGCGCATTTGCGCCGCTCTATGGGCGATTGTGCGATGTCTTGGGGCGGAAATACCTCAAATCGCCGTCATGGCCGCGGGGCTGGGAGCTGCCGCATTGAGTCTGAGCCGCCTTATCAGATAACAATCAATTGGTGTTTGACGCGAATCTCAATCAGTGACATGTATTCTCGATCATTACGATGCGGTAATCATTGTTATGATTCAGTGGCTCAAGGAATTTCTGCCATATTCAGCGGCGTGTGTTTTCCGCCTGAGCATACACTCATCCGATTCGTTTAGCTCGGAGGTGATTGGTATGTAATACGTCTTTCTCTTTTACTTTAGCCCGATTTAAAAGGTTTGGATTGGGCATTTATCTAACAGGTACCCCTTTTTGCAATATCCCTCGTCCTAACCTAATATAATTTGTGATACGTAACGCCCGTATCATTAGCTGTCGCGGGTTACGGAGCATGTTGCTAACATCTCAGTAGGGAAAAGCCAAAACCGCCAAGGTCGTGTTAAAGAGAACTGAGTGGGTCGCAGGTCGTTTCACACTCCTGGTTGCGGTGCGTGGATAAGTTTCGCTAATGAGAGGATCTGGGCAAACTGACCGCGACAACTTGGTGAGAACATTTTTGGTTGTGCCTGAGTATGAACTACATTGAAGGCTACCTGGCATTTTTTTTTTCGGTGTGGCTTGTAAGGGAGGGTATGAGGTTTGTATAGTGGAATGATCCCTGAGTGGTGATTCCGCTCGCCCTGGCGTGTGCATTTTCAATCGCATTCGGATTGGTGGAGCTTCTAGTTGCACCGTTCCTGCTGAACTTGAAGCAGCGCGTCCTCTTTTGGTGGGATGAGCAACTCGCCCGTGGCGGCTTGCAGCTTTGCGGTCTTACATCTCTACCCTATGTGGTTTCAAACTATAGCTTTGAGAGTGCGGCTGCAGGTGAGATTTGTCTCTTCAATGACGTCGCTACAACGTAAGTGTAAATATGACGTATCATGCAAGACCTCCGTCTATTTCCCAACAGCGCTTCCATATCGATCGGATCCGAGTCGTTGTGAGTCGTTCACGTCTGGTATCTTGTGTTTTCAGTCAATGACGTTCGATGGCCATTGGTACAGGCTTTATACAGATTTTTCGTAGCCTCAGTGATCTACGAACACCGCTCCTGAAATGAATAGCGTTATCTGATAATCAGATGCCTCTTTTTTTGCACAGGACAAGTGTGTGGCGTCGCCATCTCATCCGCCCTCTTTCAATCCAAACTTGAATCGGAATTACGTGTGCGCCTTTGTGTCGGATGCGGACTAGGTGCGCGTCTCTCATCCGCGTATCACATTCATGAACTAATGATTATTCAGACCATGGCTAATCGCCGTACTATGTATACAGATCATCAGCCGGATCTAGGTTCGTCGCGCGGCTCCCGCCTAATTAACAACAGGCTGTGAGGGCCTCGTACCTTTAGTCGTGCCTTTTTTTTTACTGGCGACATGTTCGACGCTGTTGGTGCACGTTATTCGACTTGCGGTGCGTGCTCGTGCTGGGCGTTTGCTGAGCATCAGCGATGGATTGTAGACTCCAGATAAAAAAACTAGAAAGACAGATGGGGAAGAGCGTGAGGGTGGGCGATAGGCTGGATGGGTATCTGGAGAAGGCGTAGACGACGAAGCAGAATAAAGAAGGTGAGAAGGATGGGCTTGTGTGATGTGTGAGTAAGGGGATGTGGGGAAGTGCGAGCGCTCAATGAATTAATGACATGGTGCAATCCGAGTGGGGTCCTGGACCGAGTATTCAATATTCAATGGCCGAGATGGGTTGGTTTCTTGTACGAAACTGCGAACCCCTTGAGAACACCAATGCACCAATGCAACTTTATTTGATTGAATACGTCATGATCTCTTGCATGAACCACTGTCCCGCTAGCAAACCTGAGTGCGAGGAAGATGAGCAATAATTTTCTCTCAGCCCCCAGAGGAAAGAGAGACAACATTATTGAGTTGTTTGCCTGGATCGGTTGTTACCACTTGAGTGCGCCTCTGCTGTCTTGCTGATTGGCCGGATAAGATAATTGTGATTCCCATCTGGTATTCGCGCGCCACCATCAGACGTGATGGAAGCTGTTTGTCCAGGAACGCAGACGATTTCTTTCTCACTCTGCGACAGAGACTACACGCCCTGGGGAGGGCTCTGGCGGCAAGACTCCGACTGGGTCGGAACACGCCCTTGTACATCCGTTGGCACTCTCTCTCATTGGAATTTTCCTATTTATCGACGATTGTTCACTGAGCGATCGGTTAGGTTACGCCCACCGACGATTGACCCATAACGTACTGCAAAGATATGTAAAATTCCAAGGGTCACGGGGAACTATGACAAACAATGGTCATCGTCAGCGAGATATGTACCTCCAGTTGCGGCAACAGTGAGGTCACCGGTCGCGATCGTCAGCTCGTTTAGCAGGGCTCGGTGTCGATTGATCCACTCGGAACTTTGTGGTATCGTTAGCGTCCTCGCCGTTTGCCGGGCTCCGGTGGAGCATCTGTGTTGCGATCTTGGACTGAGAGTGCCTTCTCAATGTTGACATGAACAGCAGCTCTCTTTCGAGACCACCTATCTTGATCGAGATAGCGTCAATCAGGAGGCCTGTAGAAAACTCCGGCTGGTGAACGAATGGAGAGATAAATCTTGTGTACCTTAGAGTCCGCGACAGACAGGAATGTCAAAAACGCCTGCAATCGGGACGAAGATTGAAGGAAAAGGTTAAGATAGGCGATGAGTCGAAATCCGGCGAACAACGTAGGAAAAACGCAGCCGATGATCTACTGATGCGGCAAGCAGCTCGCTTTTACCAAAACGTGCGTTTGGAGTCGGGCGCGGCTTGCCAGTTTGTTCTCGCTGGGGTGCCGCGCGTAGCAAATCAACAACAGGGCTCAGACTGGAGGGGCAGATCGTTAGTGGCGGCCGATTCCGTTGGATAAAGGCGTCATTTTCCTGCGATCGTCAGATCTGAAATGCCTGTACGCTGCAGTAAATTTACTTGCCAACGTTACCACTTGACGACGACGCTCTTGTTGTAGGCCACCGGAGTCCCAGACTCTTGGAATCACGACTCTGGAACGCCAACGAAAATTCCAAACAAGCCTGGTCCTGCAAAAATCCCAGAGGGTTTTTTTTTAATGGTGCAGCCTTGTTTGCCGAGGACCGGTTTAGTTATAGTGCGCTCGGAGACAGCCGGGATAAGAGGACCCCGTGAACTCCTTGGTGTGCATTGTGCAAGCGAATGCCATTCTCCGCTGGCCTCTGCTAAGTTTGTATTCCAGTTCTGCGTCACAACGGCTATACTCATAAACTTGCAGATTTGTGGTCTGTTAAACGCAAAAAAAACTGCTTGTTCACAAGAGGGTCGGACTGTGGCGCATTGAGGCACGGCGAGTGAAGCCAAGCGAGAGGCACCGCTTCCGCGCTTCCTCTCTCGCCTCCACCGTCCGAGCCCGTTTCAGCGCAACGCGGACACTCTCAGGTGGAGGCCATGTTCCATGACTGGTACTCTCTCCTCGTAGCACACAGAGCGACGTCCAAATACTGTCGAGATTCGACATCATATCTCTAATTCACCTGCGAGTCAGTCAGATTGCTGTGGGCCCGGGGACGGGAAGGGTGATCTCGACTACTAACAACATCTACGTGGGAGACAAAGGAATCAAAAAATTCGTACGTAGAACGAGCAAGTCGTGATTATTGTACAATATAGTATCTGGGAAGGTCGGTCTGGGGCCGACTGCACCGGGTCTGGCTCGTCGAAATGCGATAGTACACTTTCACAGGCCTTGTTCGGCTGTCTGAGAGTCTCATGTCGGGCCGGATCTAATATACCCCAGTAGATCTCCAGAAACGAATTACTTCCACTTTTGAGGGCGGTGCCGGCATTATGGTTCTTCAAACCGAAGCTGGTTCGCGCCGACATGCCGAGTGGTGCCACTTTTCGGCCGACCGGGTTATACTTCAAGAAAGACTCGTCTGAGTCCGTCGCATGCACTTTTCGTCGTCGTTGTCGTCTGATACCCACAGTTCCCTAGCCCGCTGGAAATGGCCCCTCACACAGAACGTGATCCTTTGCTGTCCGGAACGAATACCACGCCCACTGGCACCCCACATGTACTCAATAATCAGTCCTCCCGTTCGTCCGGCGTCGGTCCGCTTGACATCTCACGCTCGACCCGATATGCGATATTAGCTGGCGTCTGGTCTGCTACCTTTCTTTCGGTCAGCGTGTCTCAGCAGGAATTTGTACGGGAAATTGACAATGAGCTGACCCACGGCGTTTGTGACAGGCTCTAAACAGTGCGTCCCCGCTTCCCTGAAAGAAAAATGGATTTGGTCTAATTGCATATATGCAGCTACCCTGGTGGCAACCCGTATGTGTCAATGGCCCATCTCGAATGCACCCATAATTGATCACATCCGGTCCAGTGCTTCCCTCCATCTCGTCGGAATTCGAAAAATCTAACGAGGCAAGCTGGTTGGGAACATCGTAAGCGCTCATGTAACACGTCGCGCGGATTACGACTGACCTACCAATACCTCTCCAGATACCTGTTGGCAGTCTGCACCTTTACGCCACTCTACGGACGTCTGTGCGACGCGTTGGGACGGCGAGGTGCCAACCAGACCGCCGTAATCACCGCCGCGTTGGGGACCGCCGCCTGTGGATTCTCTGGAAACATGCAAATGCTTATTGCGGCTAGATTCGTGCGTTGCGTAAATTGTGGGTGTCGACTTAAATTGACGTTCGTTTGAAAGTTATCGGGAATGGGCGGTGGCGGCATCCAGACAACCTCATCGTGAGTTTGAGATAATGCCCTGATCACGGCGACAGAGTCGATCTGATCATTTCACGCCGATCATGCAGGATCGTGATTAGTGACATGTATAGTTTGCGCGTCCGTTTTCGTTTTCAATTATTACGCTGCGGTGATCATTAAAATGACACAGTCCAGGGGTTTGGCTCAAGGCATGGCTGCCCTGTTCAATGGTGTATGTTTTTTCCTTCCTCGCTTCATCATGCGGTCATCAAATTCCTATAGCTCGGTATGGGACTTGGCGGTCCATTGGGAGGTCTTGTTAGTGATTGGTAAGCAGTGCCTGTTTCTCTTTCTCTTACACAACCGTCGATTTATCCTATTTTGAAAGGCTTGGATGGAGATGGGCATTTATCATGCAACTACCCCTTTTTGCAATATCTCTCGTTCTAACCGAGTATAATTTGCGATATGTAACGCCCGTAAGATTGGCTGTTGCGCGTTGCGGAGCATGTTGTTGATATCTCAGTAGGGAAAGGCCAGAAGTGCCAAAGACCTGTTAACGAGAACCGACTGGGGAGGTAGTTTCACACTCCTGGTAGCGGTGCGTGGAAGTCTCGCGAATGAGAGGATTTTCCAGGACAAACTGACCACGACAGGTGGGAACATTTTTGGTGTTCCTGAGTATGAAGTACAATGAAGACTATTCGGTATTTTTTTTTTCGTTGTGGTTTTTAATGGAGGATCTGAGGTTGGTATGTATAGTGGAATGACCCCCGGGTGGTGATCCCGCTCGCCCTGGCGTGTGCATTTTCGATCGTATTCGTATTGGTGGAGTTTCTAGTTGCACCGGAACCTGTGCTTGCGCCGTTCCTGCTGAAGCAGCGCGTCCCTCTCTTGGTGGGGATAAGCAACTTTCTCGTGTCGCTCTGCAACTTTTCGATCATGTATTTCTTTCCGACCTGGTTCCAAACAGTTGGCTTGACTAGCGCGTCGATAGCTGGTGAGATGACACCTTTTATTGAGAGCGTCGCAAGGCAAGCTTGACGATTTCAAAAGGTCTTCATTTATTCCCCAATAGTATCTGCATGTCCATGGGATCACTGTTCGCTGGGTGAGTCGCACCGTATTCTATGTATGCTCTGTTCAGATTAATTGACGATTGATAGTTGGCTGATGCATCGCACGGGCAAATATAAAATGATCAACCTCATTTTTGGTTTCCTGCCATTCATCGGAATTGTCTTTATCACTCTTATCAACGAAAATTCCGGTCCACTACAGTCATGGTTCAGCATTGTAAGGCTCTCCGGCCCTTGTCTCCCATGTTATATTTAACTGACTACCAGAACCACAGATTCCGTTCGGCTTTGGAAACGCTGTGGTCTTTCAAACGACGCTAGGTATGTCACATGCCAGCTATGCTTTTCTATTGAAATGTCGCCATTGACCCCTTACATCCTGTCACCATCAGTTGCCCTGCTGGCACATTTACCCGGTGAGTGGCAGGAGAATGCTGCAGCATTATGGTGTCTGATTTATTGGCGATATGCAGAAGGTATGATGGCCGTGGGGACAGGTTTTGGACAAGTCTTCCGTGGCCTTGGTGATTCACTCGCACTACCGATGCTATGAGCGTCTACTAACCTGACGTGTGTTTCATGCAGGGCAAGTATGCGGAGTCGCCATCTCCTCTGCCCTCTTTCAGACCTTACTCGAATCGGCATTGCGCGCACGCATTCATGGACCTAATGCGGATGAGGTGAGTCACTAGTCACCTTCCCCGTCTGTCCAAGCATAACGCATGCGCACTGACCACAATCGTTCGCACCGCAGATCATCGGCCGGATTCGACACTCAACGACGCTGGTAGCACAACTCCCGCCAGACCTGCAGCGAGCTGCGAAGGACTCATACGCCGTCGCTCTCCGTGCGGTGTTTCTCCTAGCGGCGTGTTCGACGTTGCTGGCGTACATTGCTCGAATTCCGGTCAGTGTTCGTTTTATGCTGACCTTTCTCAGCTTCCATGCTGTATGGTATGTAAGATGTTTGCTCAGACGATGACGTTTTTTAGATTCCTGAGAAGAAATTGGAGGATGGGCGGAAGAGCAAGGATGCTACTCACGACGGCATCAGTGCTGGCGAAGAAGATGGAGAGGGAAGAGGAGATGGGTCGGTGGTGGGTCCACGTACACCCCGTCTGGATTTGGAGCACGCGATATGATGAACAGTGGTGTTATGGGCCCCAGAGGGTATAACATCTCCCGTCTGACCGAGGTAGGTCACGATTTCGATGTGTCGATCCTGTCCGAATTACACGACAATTCGGATCATGGTAATGAGCCAGAACTTGGGGCTATTTTCTTACTTTGCATACTTCTCCTACCCTATTTTTATCGCTATAATTTCGTGCGCGTTGTTGGGAAAGGAATCGAGCACAATTAGACAGTTCTTCGATATAAACGGGTATTCACGCCATCATGGCGATACACGTACTTTTCCCCGCGGACAAGAGTGAGGAAGCATGGACTCGGACTCGCTCTGCCCAAGTCTCACAGTACGATAACAGCAGCCGTGTCACATAGACTCCTTTGAGAAGCGCAAGGCCGGTCGTGATAGATATAGATAGACAGGTGGTAGCCCTCAAAGTTCCCTAGGACCTGCATAACGATCGACCGGGAATCGCCGTGCACCCCGGTCTCTCACATATGCCATCCGCACATTTGTATATTCGCCGAGAGACCGTATGGAGCGTGTGTAGATAACAAAATAGCTCATTTCCGCTGTCTTGTTTTGCTTCCGTCTAGGAACGCCCCAGTTCGAACTCGATCGGGTTTTCGGGTTTCAAGGCTTCAGACCTCAAGAGGACAAGGACAGGAGGGGGCGCATAATGTATGAGCCGGGTTCGCTGTCAGAGAAGGCCCGCCCATATTATCTTTGAGCTTTGACTGGGTTCGCGGCATGCGTACCATTCTTTTTCTTGCTTCTTCTTCCTTTCGATTATTTTGCCGATGGGCCGTGAGACCCGAGTTTCGTCTCATGCAGACGTTTCGCATGTACTAGTAGCAAGCAAGGCATATTGATTTCGCCAGAAAAGTTCAACTGCAAACGTTCAAACGTTTTTCAAACGCGCTTCACCTGCATGCACGTGTTCACGAGACGAAATCTGAAGCACGGAAGTGCGGTGCGTCGGAATCCTGATCATGAACCCTGAGTGAACACGTCCAGCTCGAAATGTTTCGAAGCGTCCGTGTTACAATGCATGCACGGAAGCGCGCCACATAATAGTAAAAAAAAGATAAACAGAATCTCGTAAAATTGGCAGTCCCGGGCCGCAGGAATCCTTGAGGTCGTTCGGCTATCGAATTATCATCGGGCCCGCATGTGAGATCGCATCAATATATCTCCAAGACACTCACCCGCTGAACACTTTTTTTTGGTGTGCACGAGAGACACCGAGTCAATGGGAACGAACTCTGCTTCATCGGCCGCCCAGAGCCCATATCGAAGCCGCTGCCGCACGGGGCCGGTCGCAGGTATACAGTGTACAAATACAAGCGACGGGAGAAGGGGTTGGAGTGAGAGAAGAACCATAGAGAAGGACAAGAGAAACGGATACGTTTACAACAGTTACGAGAAAGAAAAGAGAAAAAGAGACCAAATGAACAAATCCACATCCGAACAGAAAGAGAAACCGACCCATTGAGTGCCTTCTCATGCTTTCCTCCTCTGTGCGTTCCGTCGTTCGCCCTCGACGCAGACGAACGTGACTAGGACATCTCCAGTGATGGTCAACCCGTGCGGCGTGATGTGGATTAACCCTGGGTTCAGTCGTGCCGAAGGCAAAAAGGTCGCTGTAGGGACTTGTCTGCTATCATTGCTCGCCATCTGCCAGGAAGAGATAAAGAAAGCTTATCAACGACTGATTTAACGGCCGCATAACAAAAAAGCGGGGTCCTGTGACACGTACCAACGGTGAATCGTTCTCAAATGACCACTTGTAGGACTGCCCGTTGAGCGCCGTAAACGTTCTCGACCTATTTTATTTCAAAGATCGTTAATGAATCAGTTTCGTTCTCATCGAGGAACAAGGCACGCCAGATCAATACACGAGGCCATCAGACGTTGAAAAAAAGAAAATGAGAATGAGAATGATCCAAAAAGAAAACACGATCTCCGTGACGAGCAAAGATCTGCCTCGACGAAGGCATGGGACGTGACTGAGAAGCATGAAGACACTCACGAACCAAAGAACTTGTTCCGACAGACGCAGACCTCGCGTCCGTGCACGAAGACCGTACCAGGCCGCCCAGAGTGCCACACTACGCGGCCAACCTCGGACTCGCTCAACCCATCTGTGCTCACCCACTTGACTGTTGTCGTCGCCGTCGACGACGATGGACCG
>JBBPNU010000689.1:0-14166 GCA_038091055.1 Leccinum angustisporum
GAACACACGCAGATGCAGACAAGGACGTCGAAAGACTGAACGCAGAACTACAAGAACTGCGTTCATCTTTGGAAAAGGGGCAACAGCAACAATCGGAAGGCAGCCGGAACGTTACGAAGCTACAAAAGAACACAGAACGGTACCTTGCCAAAAAGCAAATGTTGACATCGCGCAAGGACGAATGTAACCGTAACATTCGTGACCTCGGGGTGCTACCTGAAGAGGCGTATGAAAAGTACACGAACGAGATGCTCGATCGGGTTTGTGATCCCAATTCGCATTTCAGAGCATGGGTCAGCTGACGTATGTTTCGGTTGTTAGCTGGTCAAGAAACTTCACACCGTGAACGAGGGGCTAAGAAAGTGTTCGAGCAATACAATTCTTTCACCAAGCAACGGGATCAACTCTTGCAACGACGCGAGGACCTCGATAACTCAGCTACGTCGATTGAGGAGCTCGTGCAGGTGCTTGATCAGAGAAAGGACGAATCGATCGAGCGGACGTTCAAACAAGTGGTGAGTAACTTTGAGGAGGTGTTTGAGTGTTTGGTGCCCGCTGGTCAAGGTAGATTGATCATCCAACGACGAATAGACCAGGTCGGTTGCAAAGGTTCTTCCGTGGAGCAACTCCGTGCTTATGCTCGACTCAGGACGAAGAGGCGATGGACGAGGCGGATGACACTCAGCAAAGTACGATTGACAATTACACCGGCGTTGCTATAAAGGTATCGCTGGTTTGGCCATGCATCGAAACGATTGATGCTGAGAGTATTTGCAGGTGTCGTTCAACTCAAAGGTCGACGAGGGCTTGCGGATACAACAGCTGTCTGGTGGTCAGAAGTCGCTTGTTGCGCTCGCTACGGGTATGAGGTTCTTTTTTTGACTGTCAATGAGAGGATTGACACGATTCCTTTGTACTGTTTGCGATACAAAAGTGTGATCCTGCGCCGTTCTACCTGTTTGACGAGGTATGCAGGTTCCTCAGACGAGGAGACGTTATGACATTTATGCCGGAGCCAACAGATTGATGCCAACCTCGACGCTCAATACCGCACTGCTGTTGCAAGTATGTGATCCCATTCCGTCTTTCGTGCCATACTCAGTCGACACGTCTCCAGACATGATCAAGTCGCTTGCACATACGGCTCAGTTCATCACGACGACGTTCCGACCTGAGATGTTGGTCACTGCAGACAAATTCTACGGGGTCCTGTTCAACAACCAAAAAGTGAGTCCGATCCGGTGCATCAAACGAGAAGAGGCGATGGCTCGACGACGTTCAAACAAGTGGCGACAGAAAGGCACGTTCCATTCATCCATCCCTCTTTTTGATAATTTCTTGACGACTCGACAGTGTACACGCCGCCATGAAATAAATCATCTCTGTCTCACTCCTGCGCCAAGGACGCATCAACTTCATGGAGCTTAAGGATGACATGGACCTTCAAATCGCAGGGTTGTCCAACGTATACATCAAACACGCACTCGCAGCTCGCATGTCCCTACAAGCATGCGACTCAAGCAATTGTATATTAAATGATCACAGGACCCCAGGACACTCTGAATCCTGGTTACTAGGATGTAATTCACAGTGGTTTCTGTCGTTAACCCTGGGTCAGCACAAACTACACCGTGACCGTCCACTTCTTTGGCTGACTCCGATGTTCACTCCTAAGGTCGTGTCTCCGCACATAGTAGATACCATCGAGGTTGTGTTTCCACAAGTTCTCGCCACTTCTTCCTTGAGAGCCCTTATCTCACGCAAGAGCTGGTCCAGAATGTCGTCCATCTCACGCTTACTCTCTTTCCTGCCTTCGCTTTCGCCTGTCTCCTTATCGCGCGTGGATTCAGGATCCTCAGAAACTACGCCGACTCGAATACGCTTTCTACCAGGTTCATGGGCTACAGTGTGAGTTAGACCGTGTATCGTCTAATTCAGAGGGTTGAGATGACTGACTGGTTCTGCCAGTGCTTGTCTCGGCGTTTCCACCTTTGACTTCGTCGATCACGAGCAAGACCATTATTAAGACTATCGAAAATTGAGCAAATTTCTGGACCAGGCGCACATGGACTTACGTTTCCAAGCTAAGACTGCAACAAGGTGACGTCTTGAATGTCATTGACAGTCATTTATAATATATTTGATATACTTTTAGTGCTCCAACGAACCGCAGGTTATCTCGTTAGCTGTGTTAACGCTTTGCTCTCCTGGGGCTTTGGTTACGGTATACTTGAACTCGCGGTGATTACAAGTCGCGGATCCGACCGGCTACGACTTTTTTAATGTACATCAACCTTACTTACCTGGCGCTCTAAGATAGTACGCTTGAAACCACTGGTCCAATGAATCGTGAGTTATCTCACTAGCCGGCCGGTTATTGATTCACGTCAACACAGCGCTGAAAGCAAGTGTGGCATCCGATCGGTTACAGCGATACCGGAGTGTCTGGTCACTTTATTTCCGTCCGCTCTCGGCATAGCACTCGCACCCGCAGTCCGACGCACCGTAAGTTTTCTCGTTAGCCGGCCGGCTGTTTATTCCCGTCAACGCAGTGCTGAATACAAGTGACGGATTCGATCGGTTACAACGATTCCTGAATGTCTGGTCACTTTACTTGCCTCCGCTCTCGGCATCACTAGCACCCTCAGTCCGATGAATCGTAAGTCTTTTGGTTAGCCGGCCGGCTGTCGAGAGCAACTTCTGAACGTCTGATAACGTTTCCCTCTTAGCCACAATACCTTTTCTGATATAAAGGGCTTCCGAATCCCTCGACTGAAATACCCGTGTTTCTTGGTTTATCCTTCCACACGCTCATTAGTCTCTCATCGAATGGCGACTATCGGCGACAACACTTCTGTTTCTGGTGACTCGCCTGGTAGGAAGCGTGCGGCTTCCAGCGCATTACAGTTAGGACCAAGAAAAAAGCCGTTCGTAACGCTTGTATTGGATGAAGACAAACTGAATCATTGTTCGTTTTAGAACCACTCAGGACCCCTTGGTCCATCACGGTCGGCACTTTGGTCGCGCCGTCCATGCATTCTGCAACCTTCAAAGTCTTCTTGTAAACGGACTCATAGCCATGGGTAGCGACGCTACCGACCTCGATCTCTTAACCGCGAGGTAAGTACTCACTTAGTAGTTAATGATCCGGTACCTTATCCCTCAACACAACAGTGAACGAAAGGAGTACTCGGTATTCCGCGAGCTATTGCGAATGGTGCCCGGGTTAGAAGCCCGACTTATGGAGATATCCGAGCAGGAAGTGGTTGATATTGCAGACTTGGTGATTATTGTTCTTGTTTATCTCCCTCGTCTGTATTTCTTACCGACTTCTTTGAGCAGGTTCAAAAAGGTGTCAATGGTGCAAGAGCGGATGACACCAAGGGCATGAAAAGTGCAGTCATCGATTGGATTACTCCGAAAGGCCAATCGCTGAACCCGCACATTCCTCGGAATGTCAAGTGTGGACGTGGCTTCAACCACGAGCGCACTGGTGCGCTTTTATGCCCAGCCGGCCTGGATTGGGCGAACTCTGAGTACGTGAGTTGTTTTGTACCGCGACTGAAGTAAAGTACATTAGAACCTCCAGGACGAGGGCGAAACTTGTCAATGGCCAGATACAAGTTTCAGGCGACCAGTGGCCCGTACTGTTGTATGCAAACTACGCTTACAATCCAGAAGATCCATGGAACGGCTTGCTACGAAGTGGTTTGCTGGTATCGGTGAGCCCAATAACATTTCGTTCGAACGGCGAGCAGGAGCTAATCGATCGTTCAATAGGCATTCAAACATATATTTACGTCGCCGAGTTCAGTTGAGCAGCAGCCTAAAGCAACGCGCTCAGGCAATGCCCGCATCCACGGCATGCGATGTGTCACGAAGGCATCGATCGCGTACATCGCGACCCAGGTTTGCTACGCTCACGACTTAATATGTGTTTACTAAGTAGTGCGTGTTATCCTCAGGTTCGGTTTGCACTCAGTTCTGCGCAAGTCTTTTCCCGCACGGATCTGACGACCGACTCAGAGCGGTTTTACAGCAGTATTCTCGAACTACTCGATGATCCGGAGGAGAAAGACGAGGTCGATCAACTGGTGGTGTGGTGGAATCGGTGCGCATGCCCTATGTTTTGCATTGATCGTGCTGACGATTCCAATAGCCAGGTCTTCCCTTTGTACGCTGATGTTGAGCGCCTGCCCTCGAAGGACAGTCCCTTGGCCAGGATTCGTCAAAAGCGCGTGGAAATCAATAGATGAATTTGAGATTATGTGACTGTTTATGTAATTTATGTTCTCGTAGAAGGCTCTAAATATTTATTTTGATGTTATCTCGAGTCGGAGTTTGCTTGCACTAATAACATATCAGTTCAGAATGGCGTTTTTTTGTTGCTAATCAGTTAGCATGTAATAGTGAACATGACATCAATGACATGTATTGGCAGATAGGAGCAACTGATCAATATATACAATTAGCTAGGATATGAACATAAACACCTGTGAAGAGGGAAATGGACAACAAAGATATAGTAAAAAAGAGTTGTCACTTGTAACATGGAGTGTAAAGTGATGTGACACAGAGAAATTATTAAAATGTCACACAAAGCACACTGAGCCAAGGTGTTGACATGGTCAACATCATTCAACCAAATGGTCAACATGTGCATCAAGCCAGGAGCAATCAGATACCATATGATTCCAAGGGATTACCAGGAATATCAGTACTAGAGATCAGGAAATAAATGAACAAGAGTTGTGAATGACCATCTGAGTCATGAATACACTGATGATAATGATTGAAACAATATGAATCCAAATGATCAACATGTGCATCAAGCCAGGAGAAATCAGATATGATATGATTCCAAGGGATTACCAGGAATATCAGTACTAGAGATCAGGAAATAAATGAACAAGAGTTGTGAATGACCATCTGAGTCATGAATACACTGAAGACAGACCCCCCTGATGAATGATGAATATACAAAGTCAGCAGGAAGATTATACTTAAAAACATACAGTTTGATTTGATCCCTTTTCATACACCTTGTGTAGATGACCAAGACTGAATATTTGATGTGAATGATCAATGCAAAAAGTCAGCAGGAAGATTACATTTAACAACATACAGTTTGATTTGATCCCTTTTCATACACCTTGTGTAGATGACCAAGACTGAATATTTGATGTGAATGATCAATGCAAAAAGTCAGCAGGAAGATTACATTTAACAACATGCAGTTTGATTTGCTCATTTTTCATAAACACTGCCTACCATTAGATATAATTATCTACCGGTACATCATAATTACAGCTAAAGTGAACATTTTTCGAAAGATAATATTAGGTAATTGATTATCAGACCCTCACCAAAACCCTGATGTCTCGGCTAAAACGTCTGGTCACGAGACTAATAGTTTTGTGAAGGCACGCTACTACGTGGATTTCAGAAGCATGTCAGCGTTAAGTCAGGCATCTCTTTGTGTCTGCGGTCGCTCCTTTACCCAGTCCTCTTCCTATACGAAACACGCTAAAGGGTGCCAAGCAGGCAGGAAACGTCTGTCGGATGTGCTCGCACGCGCGCAAGAAACCCTTCGAAAGAAGCGTCGTGTTCAAGTTTCTGCCTTAGACTCGGAATCCTGTCCTGGGCCTGCCAGTGGTAATTCGGATGCTACATCTGTGCCAGTTCACAATTTCCGCTCAGAAGGTGTTCAGTCCGCCACTCTTGACCACATAGGAAGTGTTGTAGGAACTAATGATCATGTCGGTACCCACATTTCCTTTCCAACTTTTATTACACGGTCAAGTTAATCGAGGCTTTTGCTCAGATTGCTCAAAATGAAGGACACGGAGCTCGGACGAGTCGGGAGATTTCTGAGGCGGACGATTCGCTCCCTCTGTCACTGAGGAGGGCCCGTCGACCGAACAGACAACTCCCACAACGATTCAGAGACACACTACCCGAGTTCCCTCCAGCTCTACCTCCTCTTGAGGTTCTTCAGGTTATTACTCCCAGACCACCAACGCCACCTGCCCCTCCGCCAATTCCATCTGTTTCGTCGCCTTGTCCAGAGTTGTCGGCACAGCAGGAAGGTGTTCAGCCCGCACTCTGTCACACTTTCAGGACTGAGCGGAACACATTTGGTTTGTTCCGAGTGTATAACAGCAAAACACTTCCTGTGCACGATCCCGAGGATACCGTGTCTGTGTCATCACACTACCGAAGTCAAACTCCCAATGGTGCTCGCTCAGAGAATTTATTTCATCCGTACCCGAACGAAAGTTCTTTTCGCCTCGGAGATTGGTACTGGAACCAAGGCGTAATGAAGTCAAGACAAGACTTCAAGAGTCTCCTCGATATCATCGGCAGCTCCGATTTCGAGCCTGGCGATGTTCGCAACACCAATTGGACAGTCGTCAATCGCGAATTGGGTAACATTGCGACATCTGGTGATTGGAGTTCTCAGGTTGATCCTTCCGCCAACCTAAGCGACTCTACGGCCATCTTTCCCTACGCTGAATGGATGGATAACGATGCTGGGTGGAGAAAGAGAGAAGTGACCATTTCTATTCCATTTCCGAGACGCTGCGCAGATCCAGGACCAAAAAATTTCACATCTTCTTTATACTGCCGATCGCTGATATCCGTCATTCGAGAGAAAATCCTAAATCCTACGGACCACCATCGCTTTTATTACGAACCATATGAACTACGTTGGCACCCTTCACATCAAGCCCGAGACATTGGAGTACATGGCGAGTTGTTCACTTCTCAGGTATTCCTCGAGGCACATCATCAGCTTCAGCAAATGGAAACTGCGCCCGGATGCAATTTACCCAGACGAATCATTGCGCTCATGTTATGGTCGGATGCGACGCAGTTGACGTCATTCGGCGATGCGAAACTCTGGCCATTGTACGTATTTTTTGGAAATAACTCCAAGTACGACAGAGGCAAGCCATCCGCCCATTTATGCAACCATGTTGCTTATTTTCAAACTGTATGTGGATATTCTTTGCCAGGACATATTGCTTTGAGCTCTGATCTGGACATCACAGCTACCAGATGACTTTAAAGACTTTGTACTCGACTATTCCGGAGACAGACTCCCCAGTGACTCATTTTTCACACATTGTCATAGGGAATTTTTCCATGCTCAATGGACAGAAGTTCTGGATGACGAATTTGTTGATGCTTATGAACATGGCATTGCTGTGAAATGTGTTGATGGTGTTGAACGACGGCTTTTCCCCCGAATATTTACTTATTCCGCAGATTACCCTGAAAAGTGCGTTTGTAACGAGTAAAAGGAATCACTGACATACACGATGAGTAGGGTGTTGATAGCAAATATACGCAACCTCGGGGCGTGTCCATGCCCGCGTTGTACAATTCCGAAAGACAGGATAGGGAATCTAGCAATGGGGAGAGATATGTTGCAACGACGAACCCTGGCGCGCAAGGACTCTACGGACAGACGCAATAAGATCTCTGCCGCAAGACGCCTTATCTATGAACAGTATTATGTGGTCGACACTCCGCAGGTCGAAGCTCTTCTTAAGGAAGAGTCTATGGTTCCCACCAAGGTGACTATTCGTTCTGCGACACTTCAAGCGCTACTCACACTGCTTCCTTCAGAATGCCTTTTCTGAGAGGCTTCGTCACCTAGGATTCGATTTTTTCTTGATGCTCGTTGTAGATCTTTTACACGAGTTCGAGCTCGGTGTGTGGAAAGCGGTATTTATTCACTTGCTGAGAATCTTGGACAGCATGAAGGGAGACAAACTTGCGGAGCTCGATCGGCGGTAGGTACACTGGTAGCATTCCAAATCTATTGCTCAGCATAAACCAGATACCGTCAAATTCCCGCCTTCGGGCGTGCTACGATTAGGCGCTTTAGGAGGAATGTGTCCGAGTTGAAGAGAATGACAGCCCGCGACTTCGAGGATCTGTTGCAGGTGAGCGCCCAGGTGGTTTTTGCTTGTAGTTGCTATTTTCTAATGCTATGAAGTGTGCCATTCCTGTTTTCATCGGTCTTCTTCCTGAGCCACACAACCGCCAAATTTCAGAGCTTCTCTTTATCCTCGCATATTGGCATGGGTTGGCGAAGTTGCGGATGCACACGGATCAAACACTTCAGATTATGGATGCCGTCACACGATCCCTTGGTGATAAACTTCGGAATTTTGTTGCAGTGACATGCGCTGCGTTTTCGACGAAGGAGCTTCATCGTGAAGCAGAGAGTCGCCGAAGACGCCAGGTTCGGGATAATTTGAAGCGAGATGTTCCACAGAAGAGAAGCTCCCCGTCTACGGCAGGTCGCCAGTTGAAGGTCCTCAATCTTCAAACGTATAAACTCCATGCCCTAGGAGATTATGCCACTCAGATTAGACTCTACGGAACCACTGACTCTTATTCAACTCAGCCTGTAAGCACCGTCATATTATCTCTCGGCCGTTATTTATACACTCATATTGCATGCCAGGGCGAGCTAGAGCATCGTACCAGCAAAGCGCGATTTGCTAGGACTAGTCGTAGGGCATTTATCCCGCAACTGGCTTCCATTGAACGACGCCAGGCCCGCATCCGCCGCATCCGCATGCAAAGAGAAGCACTGAGAGCGGATGATTTAACTCCGAACATACCCGAACAACATCACGTCATTGGTCGTTCTCAGAATAGACCCGAGGACATGATGTCTTTTGTGGGAAAGAATATCGATGACCCAGCTGCAAAGGTGGATTCACATCCGCCGATACTGAGGGCTGATCTGACGCGACCCCTTTAGAATTTTCTGGGCAAACTTAAGGCTCACCTTTTACCTCGAATGCGCGAGATTCACCAAGGCTCTGAAATGCAGCCTGAAAGGAATTCCTCTGCTAGTATGGCGGATGATACTCTTTTAGCATTGAACCAAGTGGTTTTCAAAGCAAACCGCATGTACCGTCATGCTTTGTGCCGTGTCAATTATACAACATATGACCTCCGCCGCGAGACGGACACCATCAACCCTTCTACCGACCACCGCGACATAATGTTGTTAACTGGCGAGTCCGCTCCGGGCTCAGAACACCACCCGTTTAGTTATGCCCGCGTGCTGGGCATATATCATGCAAACGTTATATTCATTGGCCCGGGATCCCGAGATTATCAATCAAGACGACTGGATTTCGTATGGGTACGATGGTTCGAACCTCTGGAATCACCTGCTGTGACTGGCTGGGAACAACATATTCTTGACAAGGCAAAATTCGTGCCGATACACTCGGAAAATGCTTTTGGATTTGTTGATCCAGCGGACATTCTTCGGTGCTGCCATCTCATGCCAGTGTTTGCAGATGGAAGGTTACATCCTGATCGCATCGCCGCATCTCAGCTCGCTGGCGATGCCGATGATTGGAAATGTTATCATATCAACAGGTATGGATTATTTAGATGCCTCTATTTTTTTTTTTTTTTGATTCCCCACACCAACCCTTGAACTAATGGTCTGAACAAGGTTCGTGGATCGTGACATGCTCATGCGTTACCATTGGGGCCTTGGCGTTGGTCATTCTTATGCTCATACCGAGAGACCTTCGGAAAGAAACTCCTATATTCACTCCGTTGTCCAGCATGTCGTGCGTCCTCTGCTTATTTCAGATCTCAAGAATCGTCGACTAACAGGACATTCCGAGCAGGAATCTACCATTCCCCCGGCTGTTGATAGTTTCGGGGTTGATACGTCTGACGAGGCGATGCAACCATATGGCGAAGATGGTAACGATGACCCGAACGATTTCCTTGATTCCGGTTCCGAGCACTCCCGGGCCAGCCGCTCGGATTGCTCAGACACAGACGATTTGATAGCCGCAATGTATGAGTCAGATCAGGAAAATTCTGACCTGGAACATTACGAATTCTAGCAGACTCATGTATAACTCGAGTCAATATACTGTCATTTATTATCTGTGACAACAGTTTAGCAGGACGATCAAAACTGCCCACACAAACAGAGATACAGGATGGTCCAAAGTATCTCGCTTCACTAAGCGTCGGTTGTTGTTGGTCCGCGGAGAACTGGTCGTGCGCGTACGAATCGTAGTGTCTTCATGCCATTGTGATACGCTTATCGTGCAGCAAGCCCCTCCGAGAAGCAAAGGTGGAACGTTTTGGGAAATCCCTCCAACAAATAGCACCGGCGACACTGTCAAACACTCAGACTGAAAGTAATATATTTAATTATCAGTTTTCGATAGATAAGTACCGTGTCAGCAGCGTCGACTCCCACGCGTTTCCGCGAACAGGACAAGTTGACTTAGTTGGCGCTGCCGCGACTTCCATCCTCAGTGATTGTTTAAGTATTGCCTTCTGCAGGCCGGGAGTGTGTTTTCGACTACACGTGCTCAAATGTTGGTTGTACGCTACAACCATCGACCGCTCCGCTTTGCTCCTTCCCGACACTCTGTGCATGGTTCCTCACCGCCGCGTTGCATCGCAGTTTTACAAGGGCCAGGTTTACGTGTATGACAGGACTCGAAGGGGCTTCAAGTTTGTTGGTTGACACTGTATCACGTCCTTCCGTACCATCTTCGCGCCTTGCGCATTAAGAATCCTTCGTAGAATCTCGCATGGATTGACATTGGTGGTGGTGCCGGTGCGCTTGTTCTTATCCCTTGCCTTTACTTGACTAACGACGAATAGATCACAACATCGGACTCATGTCAAACACTTCCCCGTCTCCCAATTCGACGCCATCTACCTCATCGTTCTCTGCAAACCTCTGATGCATGTGGCTCGGAAGCAAGGGGCTGGCGCAGCATCACCGCACTGTGCCAGGTTGCGACAGCGTTTACCCTCCCCGAGTGGTCTAGTGATCCCAAGGGCAGCATCAGTTTCGTTACGCTCAGCTATTCTCTTCCATGGTATGTACATACCCCTAATCTCATCATTTCCAAAAACCAGCATTTCTTTCTAGATTCCAAACTTTTACACTCTCCTCAACCGCATTGCCAGTGATTATATTATCTGTCCCGAGATGGCCTGCTCGCTGTCGTTGGCTTTTACACGCCGGGATGCCAGCCCTCACTCCACGAGAAGGCGATTGGTGGTACTAGCAAAGAGTGTGGTTGGCTCAGTCGTTGGTTCTGGCAGATCTGGTTTGACTTTGATCATGTCTCTCTGTCACCTCACCGCCGCGACTACCTCGAGTACAAATTTGGCACGGTGGGTCCAGCATCAAAGTTTCGTGTATCGCACGGGATTCTAATCTCCATCGATAGGCCAAGACATGCAGGAATCATTTTGTCATTCCCTTTATCGTTCGCATGTGAGTATGGCCTATTTCTGTTATCCTCCGCTCATCGAACTTTCGATAGTCCTTACTACATGCCGTTTGCGATCGTGCGACGTGTCACGCTTCTGCCATGCATTCGAAGTGGAAAGTGGAAATATGATCGGAAATTGCTCTCCTACTTCGTCCAACCCCAAAGACTCGAAGGCCGTTACTCTGCTTGACGATAAAGCACTCTTCAAGGACGAGTCGGCGGCACCAGCGCATTCGACGATCAATATCACACCCCCTTTGAGCTCCTTCCATTATTACCACGCCGGAAACGTGTGTCAGCTCTTATCATCGTATATTCCTGTGCTTTTAGTTTGCCTAGCCCTGGAGATTGCCGTATAACGACAGCCAGTTCATAAGGATTTCAGGACGTTCGTTTATTCGTTCACATGGGTGCGTTTTTTTATTGTTAGTTGTTTCCGGAGTATCTGATTTGGAGGGATTAGCGAGAGTACGGTTGGCTCAGTGGTTGGTTCTGGCAGATCTGGTTTGGCTTTGATCACGTTCTCTGTGTCACCTCACCGCTACCTCAAGTACAAATTTGGCATGGTGCGGTCCAGCATCATTCGCGTTTCCATCATGAAATCTAATCTCTCCATTGATATGTCAAGACGTACAATGGCAGGAATCATTGTCATTCACTTTATCGCTCACATGTGAGTATGGCAGGTGCCTATTTCCGTTGTCCTCCGCTCATCAAACATTCGATAGTCCTTACTACATCTGGCTTGGCCGTTCGCAATCGTGCAACGTGTCACGCTTCTGCCATGCATTCGAAATGGAAAGTGGAAACATGATCGGAATCTCCTACTTCGTCCCACCCCGAAGACTCGGACCACAAGGCCGTCACACTGCTACCCTCGAGGACGAGTCGGTGGCACCGGCGCATTCAACAATCAATATCACACCTCCCTTGAGCTCATTTCATTGCTACGTCAGAAATGTGCGTCCGCCGTCTGCTCTTATCGTCATCTGTTCATTTTTCAGGAGTATCTGATTTGGACTACAGGAAGACCCGACATAGGCATTTCAATTTAGGTCCTGATGATTCTATGCTCCTTAATACGTCTGCAGCAGACAATGTTCTTCACTAGGTGATCGCCGCTCAGCCCCGAAGAGTGAGTCGATATGCTGGCACTCAGTAAGCATTCCTGGACGGCCGAAATCGGTGACCTAACGCGTTTTTTCTCTTCAGTATTGTCGGGTGCCGCGCCTGGACGTTGGACCCTCGCCAGTGCTCACTCCCGCATTTTACATGACGTCTTTTTTCTTGAATCCGTACAAACCGTGTTCTTAATGTCTGTTGCATTTGAATCCAGGACACGAGTTGACCCTTAAATCAATGATGGTGTGTCCATCACGTCGCATGGTAGGATAGTAAACATCTTCCCTGACTTGCTGGTCATCATATTCCTACCTTGTGTCCAGCTTGTCTTACGTGCGCAGGGTTTGAGAAATAGTTGATGTGGCAAGGTGACAGATGTGTTCCATTTGCACTGACAATGCCATGGCAGGGAGGATGGCTTGATGATGATGCCACACCAGGGAGATAAACAATGCAATGATGAGATCCAATGCTGCCTTTCCACGGTCCATGTGTATCATGGCAGGTAGTACTAGTACGGTTGCTACCGCATGGGTACCCGTCTCAGCTGTACCCGTAGCCGTGCAATTATAACTATGACAAAGACCTGATGACACGGTGACTCGACAGCAATACAATGAGGAGACAATGGTGCAATGACTTTGAAGCAGGCAGACTCGGAAGTGACCATGCAACACACACTGGCATGTCAGTGTTTGTGTGTGTTGTGCAGTCATTGCTGCATGCTCAGGCTGTTGCTGCCATTCAGATTGTCTCACCTTAACATTGGATGCAGTGACACTATGGTCTGCCAGTTTATGGTAACATATGTGGGCCATACCTTAGGCTTGATTGCATGAATTGCAAGTCATGGTACATGTCACAGTAGTGCATGGTATGGTCATAACTGGCTATAAAGTTCTTGAAAGAAAATATAATATCAATTCAGTATGACATACCACTGACCTAGTATTCTCAGTTACATGGATCATGGGGTCACAATGATCATGCTACTGATTCTTGTCTGATAATGGATAGGTGAAGGCAAATTTGGCCAATCACCTTCATCCCAATCTAGGATTGTCTACAGTCCATTCTACTATCATTATTATTATTGACAACAAACATTGAGATTTGAAATATATTGTTACATAAGGTTGATCTCAAGTTATCTGGAAATGCCATTTGTTGCCAGCATGACAAATCACTAACCTAGTATTCTCAGCTAAAAGTACACTGTGAATAAGATGATCATGCTACTTATTTCTGGCTGGTAATATATCATTGAAGTCAACTTTTGATCAATCTCCTTCATCACAATCTAGGATTATCTACAGCATACCATTCTATTGTCTTTATTATTTATGTTGGTAATCCTATGAGACTTGAAATATCACAGTTATACATGCTGATCTTAAGATGTCTGGAAATATCATTTGTTCACCAATGGATACCAGAATGATACATCACTGATCTAGTTTTATCAGTAAAAAGCACACTGTGAATAAGATGATCTAGCTACTTATTTCTGTTTAATAGTATATCATATCTGATCAATTTCCTTCATCTCAGTCTAGAATTATCTATAGTGTGTCATCATACTGTCCTTCTTGTATATCAATGACAACACCTTGAGCCTTGTAATATAATAATTGCACAAGCTCATCTTAAGTTGTCTGGAAATATCATTTCTTCATCAACTGGTACCAGCATTATATGTCACTGACCTAGAATTCTCCATTGAAATCACTCTGAAAATAAG
>JBBPNU010000690.1:0-14165 GCA_038091055.1 Leccinum angustisporum
ATGAATCAGCATCATATTACCACCCTCCATCTCAGCGAGGTTGCGCTGCCAGTCCATGCCCGGACACAGAGTTAGCTATGACTACTAAAGGTCCCGAGTTCTGAATCAGCGCCAGCACTTCGTCAGCATCTGGCATCATAATCATATCTGGTTCTGAATCACCAATGATCCAGGCGCAGCAACCACAACAGTCCTCGTGGCCTTCCCAACCCCCCCTCTTTTTCTTTCCATCCGCATCATTCCGAGTGCACATGCATCCCATCCAGTCTAGGAGTTACCAAGAGGCCCCTCTCGCACAGCAATATGGGCCGCTGGCGTGGGTATCGTTTTCTTTTGTCCAGACAGCCCCGTTATAGATACGGTTACACTTTCAACCTTGCCAAAAGAATTCTTGACATTCGATCGATCGGACTGGTTCACTGATCATGACATGATGTCAACCATTTTTCCGAGTCAACTCTATCTGATTATCCGATTATTTCTTTCGATGAAAATTTCATGATGTCGAGGACAGCATGCCAGTATTCCAATATTTGCCAACGCCGTGGGCATACACGATCAGGACTACATGTACATGGTATACTCGATATGCAACGGTGGGCCAAACAGTGAAAAAGGGGGAGACCGTGACTGAGTGCGTGTAAGAAGGGTAAATGGGTTGACTTGCTAGAAGGTTGAGAGATAACGATCATGAGAAAAAAAAGAAGCAAAACCAAGATACATGATATGATGAGCCGCCACCGTGACCCCTTTCTCCATTGATAATGAGTCTTGAAAAGAGCGAAGAGAAAGGGAAAAAAAAGCACTTCTATATGCGTCAGCGGCATCCCACGTAACAAGCGGGGCGGGAAGCCGAATAAGATGATGGATAAGATGTCGACAAGTGTAAAAAAAGAGCAAGGCAAAAACCAAAAAAAGCAAACAAAAAGAATGCAAAAGCGAACAACAGAACAAAACATAACGAAGTGATCATGCATCAGAGTAAATATGAGAAAAAGAAACCTGAGCCTCGGTGCCAAGGGGGATTGACCGAAGAGGTTCGCACGACGGAACGTAACGCGTGTGGAGTTTTCCTCGACGTGGCAACCCCACCTACGGGCTGTTGTCCACAGATCGTTTCCGACTGGCCTTGATGGTGTTGATTCTAGGTCCTTCTGGGTTGATCTCAGGGGTCGCAGAGGACGTTCGGGGAACTAGCGACCTGCGCTTTCGCATCCCCCGTCGGGACTCGAGAGGGTATTCACATTTCAGATGTCGTCGGGCACATTGACTGGGAAAAAAGGGAAAGAAAGAGACATGTAAGCACACGTTGCGGACAGGTAACAATCCGTTTCACGGAGATCAGCGAAAAAGATTAGGTGATTGAAGGGAGATAGATGATGCACAATAATGTAACGTGGTTTGCCGAATCCAATCCGGTATCACCTGCAACCGGTGGATCCAAGTTTGTGCACGACCAGGAAGGTAGCGGGATGCAACCCTAGATATGATCATAAAAAATGTAACTCACTTGCATGTCTTGTCTTTGCTACCTGGTTGTGGTGGCCCGCACGCAATCTTTCGGCCTCTACAGAACAGACATGCGAGGGCAGGCTTCTTATCCAACGACCGCTTCGAGTGAGGAGCAGGCGACAGGCGAAGAGATGACCGCGGTGAGGGTGACCGTGTATGGCGACGATGCGAACGCGCGACCGACGATGGGGAATATTGTCGAGAGAGCGATTGCGAGAAAGCTGTCGAAACGGGCGAAGGAAGCTCGCCAAGCATGTATGACTGACTAGGGACCGTAACACGCGTAGGAGCCGAAGCGTCCTCCCAGTGGTCCGGAGCCGAGTTCACTTGGAATGATGCATCACGAATGAACGGTGGTGACCTTAGGACCACACGATCCTGCGCGGCCTGTGACAGCGATGGGGGGTGGAAATATGGTGGAGAGGATGTATTCGATGGCGGATAGGGCAGGGAATCCATTGGTGGTTCATCATAAACGGGAATCCTGGGCTTGTGTTCTTCAACATATCGTCCTGGCGTCTGAGTAACACTCGTCAAATCTTGATCATCCTGGTCAGGCAAAGTGTACAGCTGAGAGGCTATAGCTGGGATGGCTGGATTGGGATATATCTGCAGGAGGTGAGCGTGTGCGGTAACTCTGTAGCTTGTGGCGTACCTCTCTGGGTTCCTGTTTGACGAATTGCCAGTCATGGCGGAATGAAGCCAATTCAGATGGATTGTATACACTCTGTCTTGCACTGCCCTCGCCTAATGGGTTTTGTAGAGTATACGACTTGGAGGTAAAGGCGGGAGGCTGGTCAACGGGAAGACTGCAGCTCTTGATCGACTCGCAGGAGCATGGAGCAGTAGGGTATGAACCATGGACAACGAAGTTGCCATCGGACCCTTCCGGCGACGGAATGAGGACAGGTTGTCCATACACACGGTAGAACTGGATATCGGACTCGTCGAGCGATGCGAAGTAGGAGCCAGACTGAAGCTCTTCGAAGGAGAAGGAGCGCTGCACCTTGACCTAGATGGCGACCGCGTGTTCAGGCTGCGTATCAAGTGAAGATGTGACAGTGTACAACTCACCTGGACGTCAAACTTGGCCTCGTGCTCACTGTAGTAGGGGGATGGGGGATACTCTAGTGCGGGGGACTGCAAGGGCTGGCTCGCGAAGACGGGACGCTGCGAGCGAACAGGATAGTCATAAGGAGGATACGAGAGCGAGGAAGAGGGGCAATCCATCGGAGCAGGGCAGCGAACAGAAGCCGGGAGGAGGGAGAGTAGTACTGACGGCAGGGGAATAAATCAAAACGAGGTATCCCTTTATAACTTTGTCTGACCTGGCGAAAATGGGAGTAGTTCGCAGGCCGGTCAATTGAAGGTTTGGAGACTAACTGAATATGGAACCCACGCCTCTGGCAGGCTCGATGGGTCAGAAGACAGGTCCTGACAAGATCATGCACATTTACAGCAAACTCCATTCGTAAGTTTCTCGTAACGTGTTGCCGTAATAAGCACCCACCGCATTTGTCTCCATTTCGGATGCAAACCTGAGATTCGTGTTTTCATTCGCTGGGAGGCTGAGTGTCATATCAGTTTATTTGATCAATGAAATCGGCTCGTCGCTGGAGAGTCGACCTGAACGTATAAAATTGTTGCGCCTCTAATTGCCATATGCACTCGCATGGGGTCGCAACGCAAATTGTGTCAGTGCTAGTGCCAAATCCAAGCCGTCCAGAATGGAATGTGACGTGAACTCGCCAAAGCCAGGCCAGTTCAGGGCGCTTCACGAAAAAAACAGCTCAGGATCGCGAGATAACGATTTTTTGATCCCCACACCCTGCACCTGCTTCGCACTCTCCTTTGTCCTCGCACGAGGTCGAGTCGCGCCAATCCAAGACGCCGACTCGAAGTAGACGTAGATGTCGCGTTTGCACCCTCAGTGACCCATGTGCGCTTCCCCCATCACGAAGGCACCCATCACAGCCCGCCGTTCTTCTCACCCAAAATATTTGCGCCCTCCCCGCTTCCCAAGTCGGAATGCGGCTTCCAGATGCGAATAAGCACAGGGATGGTAAAGGGTCTTCCTTCCGATTACAGTGGACATGTGTCTGCCTGCGGCCCGCCTAATTGCATCCGCTAGTACGCTCTTGCACTACGAGCGAAGACCCTCGCGACGGGTCCCCCGGTTTTTTTCACTGTCTTTTTTTTTCTCCATTCTTTTTTTTTGGGCTGTGCCTTGCACACCAAAAATTAATTCCTGTTGCTGCGATACGATACGTTGTTTTGGGCTGGCCTAGCCTCTGCAGTTGGCTTCTCAACATCGTTCGAACTGGGGCCACGAAGCCTACATGCCGCCATGGCAAATTGCCTCCGCATGCCAACGAAGCATAAAACCCACTCTAAACTTCGGTGCACCGAGAACGCGGAGCCTGCTCTGAGCTGCAATAAACAGCACCCATCATACATGTGTTGCGTCACACACGCTCCACCAACCCGACGGTAAAACGACCGCCCAATTCAGTTATTCCTGTGTCCCTGGAGAGGCGTGTCATTATTGATCACGCTCATATCTGGATAGACAGTCTTTTGATACGAACAACCCGGCCACCTGAGTAACTTGCTTGGTACGATTTCCACCCTCTGGGCTTTGGTTGGAGCAGTGGAAATGCTTGATAGGGAGCGCCACAGACAGCAAGACCTATCTTATGTAAGACTCTGTCTATGTACTCCGCGGGCCAGCTCGGCTTGGGTGAATGCTCTCAGCCCATTGCCTCCTCTTCCTGCACCTCATGAGACTGCATCCAGGGCTTCAGGCATCCCATAGCCTGTCGTCCGTGTTACCTCGCCGTAAGTCAGCAGGCCAACATAGGGCATGACGTTGTATTTGAGTGAGAATTCGGCAGGTGACACGTTCCTAGAACACAATGTTATCAGTCAGCAAGTCGTCGCATTTTTGAGATAAGGGAAAGATCGATGACGGAGAAACACGCGGCAGCCTCCCCCTTTCACAGATCGACGGAACAGCATGATTCATGGTGGGAACGTACTTGAATGAGTGAGACAATTCTCGGAACTTGTACTTGTTCCTGGAGGACTGGACGATGTTTGCATCTTCCTTTCGACGCACGATGCGATCCCACAGGACGACTGTATTGTTGATCTAGGATCAAGACGTGTGAGACACAAGCGCCACATTGTGAAGGCCAGAATAAGCAGACACAAATACATCCGGGCGTAATCGATAGTGACTCACCCCCTGTGCATTCGTGTACTCGGCCTCAAGGTACACAAACAGCTGTTTCGTGTTCCAGTTGAAAAGGGGCCGGAGGTCTAATTGCGTGCGTCATCCATGTGAGGGAACATCACATTGAACGGGTAATTTGAGATTAGGTGGAGCGGATCGTTCGTGAAGAGCCGGACGAAATGAAATAGCAACCATGAACACGCGGTTGCTAGAACAATGGAAGCAAAGCGCTCACCTGCTGTGATGTTGAACTTAACAAATCCGACCTCCTCCTGCTTGAAAGGATAACGTTTGGCCTTTGCATTGTACCTGAGCAAAGAAGCAAAGGAGTGAGACGCTGCTTCTCAGGAGGACGCGGAATGACGTCTCATGAGAGCACAATCAGTATTCAGAACATACTGACACTTTGAGAGACGCCACGTCGACTTTTCCAGCCGGACTGGTGGTGAAAACGAGCGAGGAAAGCGCGACTGAGGCGAGCAAGATCATCAAGCAAGTAGACCACAGGCTTGATATTCCATTGATACGAGCGTAGATGCTATGCATGGCTGGAGGACGACGAGGAGTGAATGAGAGTGACTTTGTGTGTTTGCCATTTTTGGTGTTACAGAGCAAGAAATATTAGGTAATAATTATATAATTATATAAATAATTTGATCGTTACTTAACCTCTTCTTTGGATTTGATTGAAGTCTCGACCCTTGTAGACGGATCTCACTTGTAAATTTGACATTATTCCTCAACTGTTGCCCCAATTGTTACACCCCTTGAACCCTCTAATATGATCCTCCTGTCTTGTTCTACTGTCGTGACTAATAATGCTCCGGAAATCGACACCGTATTGCGCGTTGTCTGTCATTTGCTCGTTTCCCGACAACCCATCATTTCATCATCTCCATCAGATCAAAAGTACTAGCTCCGCACCAATGGTTTGAAGAGCCCCTTCCTTCTGTACCACTTCAGGAGAACTACCTCCACTTGGTAACGAACAAACGCTAATTTGTTCTGTATTCGGACTAAGCACAACCGGAGGCTTTTGGCGCAAGATAGCAGGCTCATGTGAAGCAAATGCTATTTCTACTACGCGTTTCTGATGAACCGTTTTCATATCGCCCAACGTTGCCCATTCATGGATACAGTGGCCTATAGACTGAGCCGCAGTGCGCACCGCATGGGAACCAGCCTGCTTTCCGATATGCGGACGTTAGGCTCCTTCTTGTTCTCCTCCCTTGTTTCACGTTTGCCACACCATCTGAATCATTTGAATGGTTCGTACCTCCTGTGTTTCGTGATTGCACGTGAGTCGAGTCTGTGACACTGACATAGCGCGGGCCTCATAACGCCTCACTTCGCCATCCATAGTATCCTCTCACTTTGTTCTTCGGTGATACGCGTTATCGACTCATCGATGAATCCGCAGCAATTAAAATCAGTCTAACCCAAAGTGGCATTGGAAACACGTCGGTTCCCGCCCCTCCCCCGCATACATTGTATTCGTCAATAACGGTTGCTTCATTCATCCTCTCATGAGTGAAAACAGGGGTGCCTTCCATCATTCACGTTTGTCCCGACTGCGCGTCGCGCAGCATACTGCATAACTCACGCACATTCATCCATTCATCGATCGTCACCCTCCATTCCCAGAAGATCATCCACAGACCATGCTGTCATGACACCCCAAGTGATCCAATTTGAGGATTGAATCCTCGAATCGGTTCGTTTCGATTGGCTCGAAACCCAGGGACTTAAAAAAAACAATGTCTTCAAAGTTCAGTGCCGTAAGAGTCTGTCGGGAAGTTCGTTTCCATACCTCCACCGTGTCCACCGTCCCCCTCCTGGATGCAGCGCGCCATCATGTTTACAACCGACCAACGGTGTTGGTGGCAGGTGCACTAACCTTCCATTCGATGTCCTTCATTTACCTGTGCGCGGGTTTGTTTGATCCGCGCCCAACCCAGATCAGGCTTAACTTCTTGCACGCTGGAGCCTATCTGGTGAATTTTGTGGCCGTTGCTCCATGTTGCCATGCTGCACAATGCATGATACATGATTAACGGTGATTATCTCCAGCATGATATGCACCCATGGCCACTATCCGCGCAGTCACTGTTGCCGGTCTATCTATCCCGGCTTTTCTTTGTTGTTTTTCAATGTTTGTCTCTTTCGTGATGCGTTTTCTGCATTTTCGAAAACAGCTGTAATTCGACTACATAATCCAACCACTAATCATTCTACATCATTTGTGTTTTTCTCTCTCGTCATCATTGCCTAAGTATCAATTGATCTGAGGTACAGTACTGAAAATTTCTTCAAACACTTAAGGGCAGTGGACAGGATGACCTCTTAGCTAATTATATTTGGCAAGCAGTAGCTGCCGAACGATCAACTCAACAGCGTATGAGTGTAAATTCTGCAATACTGTCCATACCCGATTGTCAACAAGTTAAGCCCGTTCGAGAGGCACTGCAATAAATGCAGTAAACGCACGCGAACAACATTCGTCAACCTATTTGTTACCGACAGTCTGGTACACAGGAACTTGCTTTCATGCAGAACCCCGAGATACCGGCCTGCATATTTATTATATTAATCCCAAAGACCGACTGCATGGTTCAGGTTGGCGAAGAAGAAAAATAAATTTCATGGGTCGCCGGTTGCTGATCGCAAAAACGCCAATCGCAGGGCAAAAACGCATGTCACTCACTATCTGGCGGCATCTATCCGAGTCCATTATGCATTTATGCCATATCTCGACCTCCGCAAAGTCGCAATATGCCTCGAAATGAACGATTGAGACAGTAGTGATTGTCCCTCCCGACGTTGGAAGCTCATGTGCTCATGTGTCGCAATTAACCACATTTAACGTAGTCAACGTAGTGCGCCGTACACATGGGTTCCCACCCTGAAATCTTGAAATCTGAAATCTCATTAAATTGTGCATTACTATCAAACTTACCAGTATGCGGTGACGTGCACAGGTAGGGCACCCTACGAACTACTAGTCGACCGGCAGCGTCGAGTCTGGACGCGCCTCTGAATCGCTTAGAACCCATACCATGTCGTCCTCGTCACCCTCACTCTCGCCCCCGCACTCCGCCCCAGCAGCCTCGCGCTCACCCTGACATTGATTGCTGTCCGCTTCCGCTTCTCCCGCTTCGCTCTCACCAAGCGTGCACGAATCTTCTTCGCTAACCAGACCCCCAGCCCAGTCACCCTCGATCACCCTTTCCAATGTCGCAATCTTGGCTCCTCTTGATCTCAGGAACCCAATGACCTCACGGGCCCGTCTGTATCCCTGCATGCCACCCTGACCTCCACTACTTTGACCTTCCATGACCATATGGACCGTGGTCGGCGTCATGGCCGTCGTCTCCACTTTGACCTCATCATCACCCGAGTCGACGACCCACCCAAAGCGCCTTGCCAGATGTACACACGCCACAACACACTTCCCTTCGCCTGCAGCCTCCAATGCACCGAAGAAGCTCGCGAGAGCGCGCACAGCCTCTCCCCGCGCGCGCAACACGTGGCGCATGATCCGGCGGGCCTCTGGTCGCTTGCGCTTCTTCGTCGGCACCACTACCACAGGCGCGGGTGGCTCAGTCGTCTTCTGAGCTTGCTGCAAAGGCACAACAGGGATGTCCACTGGTGTGCACGAACGTCCGCCCCGATCAACCCATCGGCTCTCTTGTGGAATCAGCGGCGTGGTGTATTGGGATAGCGCGGCGAGAGAGAGGTCCCAACGCTTGGGGGCCCACACGCCTACAAGGACGCGCCACGCTGCGATGACGCGTTTGAAGCTATGGAATAGAATAGGACAGGGTCCATGTGCGTCAGTGGCTGATCCCAACCCTGGCCGAACGGGAGAACCATGCAAGATGTATGAAAAGAGACTCACTGTAGATAGTTATCTGTCGTCACCCCACGTTAAACAAACAGGGCGATCAACGTCATGTACCACGCTGACGAGTCAACATGATCGACCCACCATTGACCAGCCTCGTGTGATAATACGCGAAAGCCCATACAGTTAGTCCTGCCACTAGCGCACCCTGACTCGTAAAACTCAATACGGCCCATAACATGCAGAATGCTGCAGGATAAATCAATATGAGTAATAGTAGTCCGATAACGACCTTGTTCTGTGCCTGAGCCTCCTCTTCGTGCTCAGAAAGGCGTGCTGCAAGTCGACCCATCACGTACACCGGTAGATGGAGGATGAGCGGCAACAAGAAAAAGGGTAGGCGAACGAGGGCTGCCAAGGTATCGCGAAGGAGAATGGAGAGCGTCAGAAGTCGGGAAGGGAGCGGCGTGGGATGAGTTGGTGACAAGGTTTCCGGGAGGGGAAGAGAGGACAAGACAGAGTTCGTAAGGTGTGTAGATTGAAGGAGCGAATAGTATTCTAGAAGGTGGCGGCGTACGGAGCTGACGTTCAGTGTTGCATCCTTGGTCGAGAGAAGGTCGACAAGACTGACCACGAATGTGAGTAGATTGGGTAAATCGAGAGGCGGAGATCGGGTTTAACTCACGTTTGAGATATAGTCACGAATTCGCTCAAATCGATTGAGCATTCGTCTTCCCAAAGTAGATCTCGAGCCATTCGAGCGACATAAATTGTGTCCCTGCGCACAACGCCGTCGACTTCTTGGTTTCGCAACAAAAGGTGAGCGGCTTACCAGTCTGGGGCATTGATGGTCGTTTCTATGAGCTGCTGTTCGATGGCACGTGTGAGGCGCTTGACGGCGGCGCGAGCCGCACCTTCGGCATTAGAAAGGAATTGTTCTTTGTACTCATCCATCGAGATCGGCGGACCAAATCTGCAATACCTTTGTCAAAAGGAGAAAGCAGAGTATGGTAACGTCGTCTTCTCACTCCATGATCACCTGTAATGATAGAAGACTATCAGCGTCTACCCCGAGCCTAGACCATCAAACTGCGCTCACATCGCTACGATACTTGGACTTGTTTGTGTATACAATTGCCGAGGGCACGATCTTAACTTCGGGTCCCTCGATCCCGTGGTCTGCGGCCCATTTCGTGTATTCTAGCGCCGCCCAAGCAGCACCGTCCTTGACCTGCATAATTCGAGGTTCTGTGTAGGAAGTCCCCTCGGGGAAAAGAGCGACAGCTCCGCCTCGAGCGAGGACCTCGAATGTTCCGCGGAACAGCACCTGTCGGTCCTTGGACTTGCGGTCTACTGGGATGTTTCCAGAAGAATAAAGAAGCCAAGCGAGAAACTTGTTATTGAACAATGATGCTGCCAGATTTAAACCAGGGTTGTCACTGGATCGGACAAGCGAGATAAGGTCATGTCCGCACCTTTCGACCAATAGTTCAAGATTCGCTGGTGAGGAAATGAGGTCGCTGTGGATATTCATCGATTCGTTGCGGGATCAACAATGGCACGTAAAATAGAACTGACAAAGAATGGAGGGGTCGAGCATCATGTTATGATGGGTCGCGGTGCTGTAAAAGAGGGCGCGTCAACATGATTGGGCTAGGTTGAATGAAGAACTCCTAAAGGAGTAGTCACTAGACGCAGCCGCCGATTTCGGGCCACGGTTTGTTCATCCGAGGAGATGAGAAAACTTACACGATGATTGGTCCCTCCGCAGGAACATTTTGTTCTCCTATCACGCGTACCTCGGTGAAGAAGGACGACACTGCCCAGCTTGCTAGCTGTTTGAGGATGATGTGCACCATCTGTGGTTTTGATTCTGGCATGATGAACAGCGCTGCAGTGATTAGCGGAAAAAAATAGGATAAGTTACGGTGGCCAAGAGAGTGTAGACGGTCGAGGGGCGCTGACAGCGGACTCAGGTGTGTCGATGCGGCACTTGTCGCGGAAAAACTGCTCCATTTCAAGTAACTTCAAGCCCCTCTCTACGACGTTCACCCGTTGACCACCAACTTTTTTTTTTTTTCGTATCTCTCCAATCAACCTTTGGACAACTACGGCTCTGCGCTACGTTGGTGCCGACAAAACCGCTTGCCTGGATGGCGACGTTGGACGAATTGTCGCAAACTCAAGACGCGGTAGTAATATCACACCAGTTTCATTTTCACAGAACAATCATTTTGGCGCTCCGACCAGCCTCGTCCTTTCGAACTTCGTGCCATTGTCGCCACAGAAAACTCGTCGAAGGAATGTAGCGATGAGAAAAAAAATGCCACGAGTGACTTGGCGATGACAAGATCTCCGGTTGCCAGGGCCCCGTTGTTGCCAAGCTTTGGGCGGTCAGTGAAGTTGCGCTGGAATTCATTCTGACCTGTCTTGACCCCACCCCCTGGACTCGATCCTCATCGCCTAGCAAAAGTCCGACCTCACTTGAAGCCTGTTGCACGTCGAGAAGTGTCGCGGGAAGCCTTTACGGGGAAAATGCGTTGACAGAGGTCATCTCAACCGACGTTTCTTGATTGCGTGCGTGGCGAAACTTGACCGAACGAGAGACCTGTTGATCGTCATTTTTCAGCCACAAGTACGTACCTAGGACCATCCCGATTCCCAATGCTCAAACTTCTCGATCCACTGATCTGTACATCAATATTGTAGATGTGTCTGACTTATAGACTGATGATCCTGGTCTCCAGACACAGCATGTCTGCCTACAAATCAACAAGTCAACAGCGGGGTCAATGTGAAATGGTGACGAGTCACCTAAAATTCTAAAATGCAACTTTGATCTTCACGGTACAAGGTTCCTCATGATTCATCCCATGGCGCAATAGGGCTTTCCCCCGTTTTCCTCGGCCTCTAACACGACATCACTGATCTTCTCAGAGTCATTCTAAACTTGGAGCACCAGGATCTCGGACGTGAACCCACGCCCGAGTGTCTTGATGTTATACCCGCACAACGTGAACATATCAGGCATTTCGTTCTCCGAGGACTTTAGCATTCGTACATTGACATCATCGTCATCGTCATCGTACTAATCCCATCAATGCACCCGCACTTTTCCCCATGCGTCCCTGCATTCGTGATTGGTCACACAAAATCTGGATCGCCCTGTTGATGCCGATTCAAAGGCTGTTATAAATAAGACGAGGCGTGCGTATACTTGCGCATCTGATTTAATTTTCTCCTCGGGGATGCAGTGTGCACGTCGTGGAGATGGTGCTGGTCTAGGGAGCATGCATGGTGTTGAGCACGGTCATCTACGCACGAGGTCGAGGCCACATTCGTCGTGTGTCTTGCGTGCAAGATTCAATCGGTATCAAATGATGAATACACATCACATATATAATTGATTATGATCGACTCGATGGTGCAATACATTTAGATGTCCGTCGACCGTCAGCACGAAGGGTCGCGACGAGATTCGAAAGTTGGATGTTGCGGCGTGCCTCGTGTGTTTACCATATGTATTTTCCTTGTGGCGCATACATTCATATGAATGACGCCTGAAGTGGGGTCGTCTCAGGGCGAATGCTGACAGCCGAACGAGTTGCATGCCTCACGGACTAGCCGTATCTTACATAAATTGGTGCATATGCACAACTAGAACCTGGGTTAGTCCCACTCGGGTCTGGAACCAGAACCCGGGTCTGAAGCAACGGTATGGTGAAAACGATTTCTCGGCCGAGGATGCCATGAAACTGTTCGGAGAGTGCAGGCGCTGACTGATACTGTATGACATTAAACACATGACTCCAGACGATTGTATGTCTCCATGCGTCACACAAGAGGATTCTCTTGTTTCCATCAGACTTCTCTTCCAACAACCTTGTTAAATGCACACGGTCGGATCCGAGGCGATGGCTATACCCGGGAGAGTGTAACCGTAAGCACAACTATGCCTTCAGAAGTGATATTGGATGGGAAACGAGACTGACGCTGTCGAAAGTAGACCCAGTGTACAGGACTCACACCAATGGAGGCTATAAAACCACTTTAATAAAAGAGACAAGAACAATGGCACTATGCAACTTACGAATGTTACCACTCCCATCCGGGTCCTCGCCTCCGACGAAGCGCTTCACGTTCTTCGGAGCACCTGTTTTCGAATGAAAAGTTAGTTTGACACCAGATAACAGATAACAATAATTACGAGAAGCCTATGAAACGCTACAGGCATAGATGGAAGAGATATAGAAACCTACCTAGTTCGGTGAATTGCCAATATTCTGCACCACTGTAGACATGTCAGTGAGCCTTTTTATATCACAGAATGTGAACGCATCAGGCGTCCGATGGCGTACAAATGTCGATAACCAAGTTGGGTCGGAATCATCGTCGGGACACCGTCTGCAAAGTGACAGCATCGATTAGTAACGGGTAACATTATGGGCTGGTTCGATGCCGAGAACAAAAACAAACTCACCAATCAGGTGTATGCCTAGAAAACTCCGTCATCAGGAATACAAGGCGATGTCCAGAAGCAGAACTTACATCGATAAATGTTATCGGTACCGATGGTGCGCTCTACCAGCTCTGCAAAGGGTCGATTTCCAGTACGGGGTTGACCTGAAAATTCAGCTCGAGTCGCCAGCCAAGACCGCGCTCTGCGAAGATGAGTCTCACCAAAAGTGTATAGGCTCACGTTCCTTCCGAGGAACGTATGGCTGACAGCAATCGAAGCGATGCTTGCAATAGATCCCTGTAAGGCAAAGGCTCAAACGTCTGTCCAAACTTCGCAGAAGCTACAATTCAGTTCACCCCCAATGAATGACCTACTGACAGTTAATATCTTGTTCATCAAAATGAGGCCTCGGGTTGAACTTCGACTTACCACACAAGACGACATTGTATGTCGGATGTGCTTGTAATTGGGTTTCCAGCTGAGCTAGAACTGTCCGCGCGACGCTAATGTATGCAAGGAGGAAGCCGATATGAACATGTGGTTCTTCTGCACTCGATGCGATTGATGAGTCTAACGGAGGTATCCCAGGACCCCGTAATGGTACGAGAATAATGGAGGTATCTGCATTCCGGTGAGCCATCACAAATGGTCTGTGAATGCTGAACGTCGAGATCACATACCAAGAAGGATGCTAGTGGTGTCTGTCGTTCCCCTGAACGCGACGACGAATTCCTCCCGTTTATCATCTCTGGAAATAAACCCTTTCGTAGAGGTGACAGGATCCAGGAACTGTACGACACATGTATCAGTTGAGCTTAGTGCGTTCGCGGGTTCTCGAAGTTGTCCAGTTCGCCGCGTTCATGCGAACTAACCTGAAGAATGAGAGTGTTTCCCATAGGGCGAGGGCATAGTATTTGATACGCGCCAGATGCATACTTAGTGTACCGAACGAGATTATCGTAAGTTTGTTGATCGACTCCGGCAGAGTCGTCATCGGAGCGTGACGGACTGAGATGGAGTGAGGCACGAGCGGAGTCCCAGTGCAATGTCTTCGGACAAGCGACATAAGCGAGAGGCACCGCATCCTCTTTTGCCTCCACCATGTCGCTCGTCCG
>JBBPNU010000691.1:0-14157 GCA_038091055.1 Leccinum angustisporum
AGCGTGCTGGCATATAGCGTCAACGACAGCAGGGACGCGAACGCAGGTGGTGCCAAAAGGGGTTTCACTTTTTCCAGCTGGAAATCGAGCTGCAGCTCCATCGAGAGATCGACCAAGCGAGGAAGGTGGGAGAGGTGGACAATCGCGGCTTCGTCGAGCGCGGGGCACGCGAGTGTTTCCAATGAATTAAGGTACAGGAGTGCCTCGGATAGGATTTTCTCGCCTTTGGCATCAAGAACGTTGGCGAATGGCTTGTGTGAGACAATGCAGAGGCTCTTTAACGACGGACACACGGTACCGATGCAAGACAGGATCGATACCTCGGGAGAGCGCAGTGCACAAAAAGAAAGCGAGAGAGTGACGAGAGAAGGAGTCAGCAGCAAACGCAGGAGCGATGCGTACTTTCTGTTTGGTTTGTCCCAAAAGAGCCCTTTCAAGTACGGGAGGAGAGGACCGTAAGTTGGGGGATTGGAGAGCGCGAAAATGACATCGTCGCCCAGACTCGAGCACTTTGTCAGGATTTCTGGTCCGACGGACTGAAACAAAGTCCGTACACGAGAGGAATATTTGAAGAAGACTTCCCAGTCCCTTAGCGACATGGGGCGTTGGAATATCTGACCGGATCAGTCCGAATAACCGCTGGAGAACGCGAGGACATACCATCCTTCTGTCGGATTCAATTTTCCACAGATCCCGAGGAAGACATTGGATGAGGTACACGAAAGAATCCAACATCTCCCACAACGCATCAAGGGCAGCGCTATTGAAAGCTCGACAAGTTCGCGCTATTCTGGCTAGTGTAGCCGAGCCTTTGAATTGGAGGTGGACCTCGCGGAAGATGGCACGTTGCACCTCGACGATCTTCAAGCATCGATGCATGTGGTGGTCAATGAACAACCGAGTCGAGTACTATTCAGAGTCAGAAGCCGTCACTGACATACATAAAACGGGCTGCATAGCATAGAGAGACATCACATCGTGCGCCCCGAGGCACACCCATGCCATAAACTACATAAATACGTGTATCATAATAGACCTCTCAAAGCGGAAACATTCACGCCATTTCCACATCCTGCGCCGCCGCAACGACCTCCGCAACCTTGGTCGACTCTAGATCTGCAGGTGCGTCCTTGCCCTCATCCGCCATAAAGACATCCAACTCTCGATCCAGTTCCTCTGCAGTTTTAACTTTCGGGCGACTCGGTCGACCAGCCTGTGACCTTGGTGCAGCACCGCCTCTTCCGCCTCCTGACGACCGGGGAGGTCTTGTTCGAACAGGTCCTCTCCTGCTACATGCATATAGCGTGACTATGCGTTACGACTCTAGACAGGAAAAGACATACGTCGTCGACTGTCTCGAGTCTTCGCCATTTTCCAGGCGCTCGGCAAGCGAAGGTCGCTCAATTCTGTTCAACAATGAAGCAGTCGATACCCCCGCCGTGCTTGAAGACCGGAGACGTCGAACTGGAGCAGTGTCGAAGGCAATTTCCAACGGCTGTCCTGAGGATCAAGGTCAAAACGATACACCGAAGGCATTACCAAGACCAGGCACACAAACCTTTTGCGAGTTTTCCTTCAAAATCATTCTTTGCACGGGTCGCCTCCGCAGGTTTTTCGTACGTGATGATGGCAACACCAGAGGAGCGACCGCTGCGATCGTACTTTAAAAGCAAAAGGTGATTTCTCAGGTTCAGTTTGGAGTTCATCCCTAGTCAAGAGCCAGAAGCGAAAGCGGTCATTTAAACCCCAACTTTGTCCGCAGCAACGGGACCACGACAGCAGAGACCGGACGGGGCGACGTGACTGTATGCATTCGAATTCGGAACCATCGTACCCTGATCAGTGGCTCGCGAACGAGCGTGCCTATCTGCCCAAAAATGGACTTCGAGTATATCAGCGATGAAAAAAAAAGAATACCAAAAGGTTGAGCGGCTCACCACCAAGTCTTTAGGCGTGATTTCATAATGAAGATTGGATACGACGAGCTTCGTGTTCAGTGCATTATTTGAAGCTGTTGCTGGAGCAATCACGTTGTTTGCCTTTGCGGAGGACAGGGGTGCACGGTCATGAAGCCAAGCACCATCTGGGCCTCGAAGACGCTATTATGAAACGCGCCATGAATATGCTGCCGTGTGTTTGAAAGGAGGGTCATTACAGTATATGGGGTTCTCTGTCTGGGGGCCTTGGGAGGAGACATTGTACTGTTCCAACAAGCAAAGACGTAGCGCGACAAAAGAAAAGAAATAAAAGTTGTTGTTGTTGGTCGAGGTCAAAGGTGAAAGTAGCAGCGGACCTCAAATTTCACACTCCGCGTACTAATCATTCAATGGTTACAATCAAACTAAGTACGGGGCCAGCCCCTGAAGGTTATAACCAGGCTGTCGTTTCCGCATCGAGCTTTCCTGGAACATGTTGCAGGTAGACATGGACATGTAGAGTTTCTTAGATACGGGGTGATCTCGAATCCAAGGAGGAATTTGGACCTGTCGTGGAATGTGTGAAAAAGGAAACGTCGCTCTGACGGTTGACCACAGCCATGCCATTCGGCGAGATCGTCTGTGGCGCACCAGGAAGCGGAAAATCGACCTACTGCTATGGAAAGTACCAGCTGTTCACCGCCCTCGGACGTCCCATCTCCATCGTCAGCCTAGATCCTGCCAACGATAACATCCCATATCCCTGTGCTATCGACATCGCATCGCTCATCACCCTCCAAGACGTGATGGACGCTCATGGACTGGGCCCCAATGGCGGCATGCTGTACTGCATGGAATACCTCGAAGCAAATATTGACTGGCTGGAAGTGAGATTGAACGAACTGGGGCCAGACGCCTACGTCCTGTTCGATATCCCCGGACAAGTCGAGCTGGGAACAATCCACCCGTCTCTGAAGCACATCATCCAGAAACTGACCAAGGTCGGATTTAGGGTACGTGATCACGCCTGTAATACCACTGCTTTGCGAGCTGCGATCCGTGGTTAGCTGGCAGCCATTCATCTATGTGATGCCCACTACGTCACCGACCCCGCCAAGTACGTGTCTGTCCTCCTCCTCTCCCTTCGCACCATGCTCCAGCTCGAGTTGCCTCATATCAACGTACTCTCTAAAATCGACATTCTTTCTCAGTATGGCGATCTCGGTACGTGGTTCCCGAATGCGTCGTGTGGACGAGCTAACAAGTGCTCAGACTTTAACCTCGATTTCTATACCGAAGTACAAGATCTATCTTATCTGGAGAACGCCTTGAATACGACCTCACCGCGTTTTACGGCGCTGAACATGGCGCTGGTTTCTGTGATCGAAGATTACGGCCTCGTCGGGTTTGAAACGCTCGCCGTCGAGGTGAGCCTTCTCTTCTGTGATATGACCTGCTTATTCACATACATGAAGGACAAGAACTCGATGGTGCACCTGTCCCGCGTCATCGACCGGGCGACTGGTTACATTTTCGTCCCTCCGAAAGACACTCAAGCACCCGAAGGCACTATCGATTCAAGTTCTGCACCTGCTTCTGCTCGACCAAATTCCTACCCGTTGTTCACGACTGCAGCAGGGGCGATGGCAGGGAACGTGAAGGACGTCCAAGAACGATGGATAGATACAAAGGAGGAGTATGATGCATTCGAGAGGAGAGAGTGGAGGCGGGAAGGTGAACTCTTGAGAGACCAAGCAGCAAGAGAGAGGGCGAAGGAGAACGAGGAAAAGATGAAGACTGGGGGGATACGAGAAAGGAAATAATGTACGCTCTTCATACGACGCGAGGATATACGCACTTCTTGGGATCTTTATCATTCACCAGCGCTCTGACTAGTAGCATGAACGAGAACGGCCACGTTCCCTTCTATTATAAGACGCTTTCACTTTTGCAAATAACCACTCTCAGTCGGGCACAGTATGCCACATCTTCGGTTCTTTCCAAGCAGGTTGGTCGCAACGGTTTCAACTTAGATCCACCCCGAGATATCCGCGTTGATCCCCTCGGCGTCAGCGTTCTTCCGTCCCCCTCCGCGTCCCTTGTCCGCGCTCCTCCGCTTCGCTCACGGCGCCTGTTCACAAGAGCGATGTTCTCGCACGATCCCGATATGATCTCGTTCCCGATGACGGGCGGGGAGCCTCTGCACGCGGGCTTTCGTATCTTCCAGTAGTGCGATTTCCCGCCTGCGCTGTCCCTTGACGGGTGTCCATGCTCCGCGCGTTGGAGACGGACTTGGGGGGCGAGCTGTCAAGGCGGCGGTGTCAGATAGGGCCGTTGAACACGGTCCACTCGCTCGATGACGAAGATCCATCCGCGTCGAACACGCGTCCTCGTCCTCTTTGACGTACTACCGTCGACGCGTGTCTAGTGGGTTATGGGTTATGGGGTAGCAGGTGATGGTATACGCACCGATGTTGCCACTGATGCGCAAAAGGTTCAGCACGTAACGAAGGAAAGAGTCGAGTCTCCAACTTCCTCCGCCTATGTTTCTGCGTTTCGAGCTTAGTCTGAAGTATTTGTCTCAACAATCGCCTCAACTAGCACATCCGATCATTCGTCTCATCCATCTGGTCCCGTGTTTTGAGAAGTAGACGAGGATTTGGATAATTTATGCGCCATCGGTGTCTCAATTTCAGACACGCCTTGAATCAGCACATGGACTTACTGTTTTTGCGTTTCGTTGGACATGTTGTGAATCTGTGATGCTTTTACCATCCTCTAGGTCAACAAAAAGAGGCCAAAGGGTTGGATAACCGCATTCCGATTGTGACACACGCCAACCAGGTGTACAATGAGGGCCTGGTATAGTTCATGACTAGCACGAGAAGACGTATACAAAAGCCACGTACGCAAATACGAGAAAAGTGAGAAGGGAGACGATGTATTTTCTTTTTTTCGAGCCAGAGTGCAGAAACCGATCCAATGCCAAAGCGTCCATCATCCACTACCAAAAACGTGTCCGTGTTACAGTAACGGGCGTAAAAGTCCATAGGATTATTGATGCTATGCGTAGAAATGGTATTTACCTCCAGTTTACTCGGTAGTTACAGACTTAGCCCTGAGGACGACAGATTATCAGCAAACTATCAATAAGACAATGTGCATGTACTCACAAGTTCCTCGGGAAGTCGACATCGAAGCCATTCTTGATAGCCAAGTGGTAACTGAGAAGTTGCAGGGGAATGATGTTCAAGAGCCCTTGCAAAGCGTCCACGGTCTTGGGTACGCGGATAGTTTTCACACCCTGTTTGATGCCGTCATCCCCGTCGTTGCATACCACGATGGGTTGGGCTTTGCGAGCGGTGATTTGTGAAAAGGCTGACTGAACCTTGGGATATAACGAATCCTGCGTCATGATGATAATCACAGGCATGTTTTCGTCGATCAGGGCTAGGGGTCCGTGCTTCAGTTCACCAGCGAGGATACCCTCCGAGTGCATGTAACTGATTTCCTTAATTTTCAGGGCTCCCTCCAAACAAGTGGCGTGCCTGCGGTGGATCTGAGCATGACCCATCAGGATACGACGACCATGGACTTACTGGTAACCTCTACCCATCAGCAACAGACTCCTGGAGTTGGCAAGAACTCCAGTGGCAAGGTCTCGAAGGCTGTTGTCAAGGGCGAGTACCGCCTTGATCTGACCTGGAAGGGCTCGGAGACCATCGATAATGGCATTGCGACGGGGAGTGAAAGAAATCCGGTCTTCAGACAACTGCAGTGCCATGAGCATCAATGCAATGTACTGGGAAGTATACGCCTGTGAAGCGAGTGAGAGATGGTCAAACAATATGAACTCGTATCGTACCTTCGTTGATGCAACACCGACTTCAGGACCCGCGTTGATGTGAATACCACAGTGCGTTTCGCGAGAGATGGTAGAACCGACGGTGTTGACAACGCCCACACAGAGGGCCCCGCGCTCAAGGCAGTACTTCAAAGCAAGAATGCTGTCGGCTGTCTCGCCACTTTGGCTGACGAAGACACAGACGTCATCACGGAAGATTGGCGTTTTACGATCCAAGAAATCAGAGGCCAGTTCGACACTGACAGGAATCTCCGTCAATTCCTCGAAGATGGCACGCGTCGCCAAAGCAGAGTGATAACTTGTACCGCAAGCACAAAACACGATGCGACGGCCACGACGCATAATGTGGAGGTAAGATCGAAGGCCACCGAGCATAACCTTGTAATCGTCAAAGTTGACACGTCCACGCATGGTGTTCACGACAGACTCCGGCTGTTCGTAAATCTCCTTCTGCATGAAGTGATCAAACTTGCCCTTCATGATCGCAGCAATCTCAATCTCCAGAGTCTCGATGCTACGTGTCGCAGGGGTATCGGGTTGGCCCTCATTGCGGCGGAGGCGGTGGATATGGAGTTGGCCATCAGCAATGCGTGCAATGTCATCATCTTCGAGGTAAAGAACACGCTTAGTGTGCTCGACAATGGCAGACGCATCCGAAGCAATAAAGAACTCGATGGGCTGAGGAGTCCCATCCTCGGAGATGAAGTTCCTAGAATGTCTGCGAGAGATCTTGGGGCCGACGGTAGGCGGTGCCAGACGAGAGGTGGGGGACGTGGGAGGTTGAACTATGTGTCGTTGAGTATTCATGACAATGGTAAGATTGACAACTACGCTTACGACTGTCGACAGCTTTGTCGGCATCAGCACCAGCAAACTCGACATCGACAAAGTCAACCTTGAGTTTCTTATCGGTCTTGACACCGATGAGTAGGGGAGAACCACGGCGAGCAGTGACGATCTCATTGGGGAAGTGAACGGACTTGAAGACAAAGGCGAAGGAGCCCTCCAGCTCCTTCAAGACAGTCTTGATCAAAGCAATGAACGTAAGGCGTTTGTCGGGCTGCGAGTCCCAGACGTATTTCGTGAGGATAGCGACAGCTTCGGTATCAGTGTCCGACTCGAACTTGTACCCGCGTCTCTGCAGAACCTCCCTGAGGGCAACGGCGTTGGTAACAATACCGTTGTGGACGACGATGAATTCATCACTAGTACCAGCGCGAATGGGGTGACAGTTGATTGTCGAGGGAGGTCCGTGGGTGGCCCAACGCGTGTGGGCAATGGAGACCTGCGATGCGAAGACCTTGGAAGTATCGATGTCTGACTCGGCGATACGCTTGCGCAAGCCAGCGACTTTGCCGACCTCCTTGAAATACACGATTTGGCCTGGTTTGTCACCGTCAATGCCGAGTCCGGCCGAGTCATAACCACGATACTCTTGACGAGCAAGTCCATTGCAAAGGATCTCGAGAAGTTCCTTGCGATCCTACAGACGTCTCTATTAGGCACCGAAATGACTACCAGATAAGGCAACTGCGGCGCATAACAATAGCGTGCTGCGCGGATTTGTCGAGATGCGCATATATGCATAGACATACGACGGCGGTACACGCATATAGAGTGCAGAACGGCGTACCTTGTCCTTCAAGAAGTTGCAGTAAGCAAAGATTCCACACATTGCGACGGTCTAGTATAAGGTTAGGGGGGATAAGCGGGCGTTAAACGAAACCGCCGTATCATCCGATGTGAGGGGGACACGTACATAAGAGCGTATGAAGAGTCGTCGACGGGGGGGATGAAGATGGAGGAAGAACAAGGAGCGAGTTTAAGTAGTCCAACCTGGGTCGAGGGCCAAATAACTCCAAACGTGCGTTGTGTGGCTTTCCTGATTTAGCAAATTTGATTGCCTAGCTGATCGCCTTGCGCCCCCGTCGCCTGGGCACCGCTTGCTTGCTTGGAGTTCAAGTGGGCCGGCATTGCCTTGCATAGCTATGCACGCACGGGGGATCTTCTCCCCGTCGCACCCCTTCTTTTACACAACGTTCTGCCTCGTTTCATTGACATATCCCCGAGCGCACACTCAATCCAGACGAGTCACGCCTTCAGGGCAGCCTCGTTGCACGTTTAAGACAATCTGTCATCCGATACAATCAAAGGGATATAAATCCATCAAGTTTGACGTTCTCCAGTCCAGCCTTCTCAGCTCATCTCGAGCACACTGGTCGGCAACGAGGGCCAACTAGCTATCGGCCTGCCTGTGTGACACTGTACGTACTTGATCTATATCTGCCTTCTAGACTTCTGCGCTTAAATTATGTGTCTACAAGTCGGTTAGATATGCACACGCTTATAATATGTAACGTTAACAAGGTATTCGTTTCACATATCCGCATTCGAACACCGGATGCTTTCCCACAAGGGCGAGTAGGTACTCGCGCTAGGCCGTTTCCGAATCCCGTGCCCCCACACTGCGCAGTCCTCGACTCTGCTGGCAGGACCTTGTGCCTCTCACAGTACTCTCATGGATCTACATCATTTCCAGGACTCCACTCACTGCACGTTGCGCTCACGTATCGTAACCCTTGACGATCGCAACAGTTTACGAACCCACTTCATCGAGGCGTTCCCAGATGCCATAAGCGATCCAGTCTCGCTTCCCTTGGTCCTCCTGTTGCACGGCTTTCCAGAACTTGCTTTCTCATGGCGTAGGGTCCTTGGCCCACTTGCGACAGCCCGTGGAGGCTGTCATGTCGTTGCACCGGATCTGCGAGGGTACGGTCACACCGTCGCACAGCACGACGAGACACCCAAACAGATACAGTACGACGACAAAATCGAATCGTTCCATCCCCTTAACATCGTCGAGGACGTTTGTTCCCTTATCAAGGCCCTCGGACACGACTCCGTTTCTGTGCTCGTGGGTCACGATTTCGGATCCGTGATCGCTGGTCACTGCGTTATCGCCCACCCAGAGATCTTCCGCTCCGTCGTCTTCATGAGCGTTCCTTTTGCTGGGATACAAAGGCCACAACCTCTCCGTCCCCTCATTCCCAGCGACTCATCTGATACCCCAAGTGCGAAGGATCAGCCCCTGCCAACGCTCGTGCAGGCCATTCGCATTGCCCTCACGGCTCTCACCCCACCCCGGAAGCACTATACCGCTTACTTCTCCACACGCGATGCGAATACAGACATGCTTGGAGATTGTCAAGAAGATCTCTTCCAATTCCTTGGCGGCTACTATCACATAAAGAGTGGTGCGTGGGAGGGCAACACAACACGTCCACTCCCCTCTGCATCCAACCCATCTCCAACGATCGACGCGATCGCCCGAGATCTGGCTACACTTCCACAGTACTACGTCATGCCAGCACACGAGAACATGCGGCAGATAATCGAGCGGCATGCCAGCCAGCACCCTCGTTTTACCTGGCCCCTGGAAGATAGCGAGGCTGGCAGGGTGTATGCATCAGAGTTCGCCCGCACTGGTTTCCAGGGTGGACTGAATTATTACCGATCTGCGCTGTCACCCCCTCCAGCCGAACGGGTGGATGAGCTTATCGCACTCGCAGGGCGGAAGCCTTGCGTTCCTGCGGCATTCATTTCGGGTGCGCGCGATTGGGGAGTGTATCAGCAGCCTGGAGCTATTGACAAGATGAAATATCTCTTTGGGATGCAGAAGGACGATGTTGTGCTGATCGAGGGTGCGGGCCATTGGGTACAACAGGAGGCGCCGGAACAAGTGATCGCGGCGCTCCTTGGGTTCTTGGAGAAGAACGAGAGGAAAGCCGGTTGATCACGAAGGTCCCCTTCTCATTCGCATTCGTCAATCTCGTACCGTTATGTCGTGTCCCTGTTTCAAACTACATACGGATCGAGAAAGCGACCGTCGTGTTGATAATACTTTATCATTAAAGCATTGACAATGATACATTGGAGTGCTGAACCAAGGAAATACGCAAAAAACCGCTATGCAAAACAACAGAGGAGAAACCGAATGGTCTCGATGCCGCACAAGATGAAAGAAAGGGTTACGTTGGGTTAAGTTAAATCTTCAAAAAAGAATGAAAGCAAAAGAAAGACAGAAATGGCCGCGACCTTCTTCCGAATTCCGATCATAGACTGAGTTAATCACGGTCATCCTCAACGTCCGATGCGCCCGATGCATACATACAGAAATCGTGATACCATTGTCATTGAACCGAGCCGACTGCGCAAGATGCCCTTTCCTCGAGTGAAGCAGCTACGCCGACGCTAACACAAGGCGAACTCGGCGCATTGACGGGCATGGTATTGGTCATGATCGCCTTGGGAAGGGCCGCATGCAGGTTCGCCATCGAAGATACTGGGCTCAGGTCCGCACTCCACGAGTACCGATTGTAGAAACTCCGCTTCTTGCGTACGCCAGCTTCATAGGCGGCACGCATCGCCGCGGCGGCCCCACTAGTGGAAGAGTTCGTGCGAAGACTCGACGACGAGGACCGGGGAGCTAGGACGAACGATGTCGAACCAACTGATGGCGAGGGCGATGCAGGTGGAGAAAGTTGGTCTCCGAGTAGATTGTCGGGTATTGCCTCAGACGACGAAGATGAGGAGGGCGAGGGCGAAGAGGGCGAATAGGTATGCCACTCTCCGGCGGGCTGGTGGTCGTCTTGATAACTCAGGATAAAAGTGGGAAGCGTGAGGGGGAAAGATGTCAGAAAGTCTTCTGGCGATCGGGTAGGTGTTGCCCTCTCGGGGGATGAAGGAGGCTTCTCGTTCGTGGACGGCAACTCGAGGCGAGCCTCCCACATCGCAAGATTCGAGGTACATTGATCAGCGAACCGTTGCATTTCTAAGCATATAGTCAGCATCAAAATGGTCGAGTGGAGTGGAGTTCTTTCTGACCTGGGATCCCTTGCGCTGTAATATCCATAAGGGGCTTTGCAAACGTGCTAATGAAGAAGATCTGCCCTCGGACTTGAGCCATAGGAGTCTCCGAAGGCTGTACTGAGGGCGGTAGCTGCCACAGCTTCTCCAGCGACGCTTGGCTATTCCATTCTTCCATCAATGCATTCGCCCAATAGTGCGATACTCCCGGTGGTCGACTCTGAAACACAAATAAGTGAAACACTTGGCCGAGGCCGTCGCAGGAACCTACGGGATTGCTGATATCCGCGCACTTGATGAGTGCCTGACACAATAACAGTTTGCGGTGGCTCAGAGAGCAGTCCTTGCCAGCTACGAGGCACCCGAAATTCTTCATGAATTCAAAGTGAACGCTCATATCAGTCGCGAGGACGATGCCAGCAAGAGATTTTCGGAATACTTGTCCCCCGTTCGGTCGATCAAGTAGACTGCCGAGACCATGGTGCCGCATCACTTGGATGAGGATGGCATAGTGCATGTGTTCCAGAGCTGATTTTCCATCGAAAACGGCAGATAGAGGTGCGTCTGCATTTTTCTGGGGAGCGGGTCAACGAAGAGTCAGAGTTTGGGTTATACGCGGTGGACTGACCATGAACATGTTAGTAAAGCCCGGGTGACCGACATCATGGCCGATAGCAGCAATAAACAGTGCAAAGAGATCCATGTTTTCAAGGCTGGACACCAGCCGGTCCTGTCTCTTATCCGGTTGCCACGGAGGGCTATCGCGGCAGAGGATAGAAGCTGGAGGAACGGCGCCAGCAGCGCACAGAAATGCCTGGCATGCCTGCAAGACGTCCAAGGCGTGTTGAAAATTGTGATAAGAATTCTGTCCGCAGTATAAACGTCGTAGGTGCTTTAGGAAGATTGATATGTCATCTGTGTCAGTATCGCATGAGGTGGCGCCTGAAACGTAACGAGGCACATGGAGACGGACTGAGAGAAACCCCCGTGTCACATTGCATATTTTCGATCTGAAACAAACTCTCAAACAGAATCTGCGCGCAGAACAGGACCTCTTCGTCGGGTAGTTTGTGAGGTTCAAAGTGCCAGCTATCAAGGCCACGAATTAGGCGTATGCGGGTTTCTGGAGGAATCTCAATCGGAGAGCTGGAAGGTGAAACTAAGCAAGGATGCAGAAAGCGAGCAGCAGAGGCATGCGTACGGATCGGTATCACAGTGAGTGACGGTCGACTGCGTGTGCATGTACATTTCGTAGAGCAATTCGGCATATCTGGGACGGTGATAAAGATGGGGATCTTGCTGACAAAAAACGAACGCACCGGGTCTCTCCTTGCTGTACTTGGTCCCAACTGCCCCAACCATGTCCCAAACCCTGGTTCTCTAGTGCGAGCGCTAAACCTCCCACGTCGACGCTCCTTCGTCTACCGTGGGCACACTCCTCTGCATTGAGCATCAAAACGGATCTCCTTGTAGGAAAACAGGTGGGGAGGGGGGAGATGTGTGGGAAGAGAGGAGATGCGGGGAGGGGATGAAGAGGTATTAAGTCGACTCGGTCTGTTTGGGTGTGGATGATCTCGACGCTCGCGTGGTTGCTTGACACTTCTCGGCTCTCGTGGCAGTCGCGTGGGCATTGCGCGTGGGTGAACTTGCCTTTTTAGTAACAATGGAAGCCGGTCCGTGAGCCCGTAACCCACTCGCCTCCAGACGAGCGATTCATCGTGCACCTTATAAGTATCGACTGCAGAGTCGGTGCAAGGGTGCATGCACGATCACTTTGCAAGTCCGGAGGTGGTTTTGGACTAAAAGCCCAGCCCAGGTCACAAAATTTGCACAGTACTATACCATTTTGATTGATTTGTCAAAATTGTCATACTAACACACCGAGAGAAGTAAATACAAGGATCGCCAATGTCGGAATTATCAATAACCACTGAGATTGTATATGAAAATCAATGGAATACAATGACATTCAGTGTAACTGGACATACACTCAGTGACTGCTCACTTTCTCTAGTAAATATCAATGAGATTTTGGCCAATTTTCATTGCATATAATGCTGATAAACATAGTATTGTTTTATCATGCCTGCTGTTGATAAATTTCGATTCTACAGACTACAGCCATATTGGTACACTCGCTCTGTCAAAAGGCAGGCCACATTGAGAGAAAAAAAAATCCTTTAAGATACTACACTCTGTGAATTCAAACCCAATATCCACTGATGATGTAAGCCTGTGACATGTCACATGTTAGACCTGTTACACCACAAGCTCCATAATTATTGCAAGGCACTTAATATATGTATAGTCTGGTTGGATCATTTGCCAGCATACATACAGTAAGAGATTGTTTGCTCCCCTGTCATGCTGGTGGGTCATTGTGATGTTTGGCATTTAGACAACATTTAGACATGGTAAGTGAAAATCATTGAAAAAATTGAGACAAGTGAATATCAACGAGAATCATTGACACTGAAAACAACTGGGTACAACTTCAGTAAGATTATTATTGAAAATCAAATTTCATTTACAATTACACTTATCATAATTGTGTTTACTTCCCTCAGTGACATAAATCTGAAAAAATGGGAAAAAATCAATTCTGGTGTAAAAAAAAACAGTGTGACAGATGGATGAATTGAATAAAATAGTACATTATAATTACTAGTAGTTTCAGGCTCATCCCCAGACTTGGATGTACTATCATGTCCAAGTCACTATGAGAAGTAACCTACACTATCAGGCTGATTATCATAGTGTTTTGCAATAAGCACCAATTTTTCAGACTTTTCAGTGACTCACTATCTAAAACTACTGGGAATTGATTCCAGTTACTACTCACTGAACAGTGAACACTGATTGATCAATGCATTTTGTGGGTCCAATTCACAGACCATTCAAAAAGTCACTGAATTTGTGACACTTGGCATTCATTGAAGTACCATTCACTGAAAAATACATGTAGTTGCAACCTAGTCAGTGTCTGACATTTCCTCACCTTGCTCATCCTCCAAGTTGATCATAAAACTTGTCTTTGCTGCCTTGCACAACCAGTCTATGATGCCCCAGCACCATTGTCATGTTTGCACCCTCCTGACTCCTGAGGGTCAATATCATCCTTATATTAGAGCCGAGATATAACCAATTTCATGTCAGATGTCATTTTTGAAGAATTGTAATTGAGCAATTTTTTTTTTCAGATGCATTTGTAGCTATCATCATATCCCAATACATCCAATCCACAGTTCAACACCACTCAGGCTGGTTTGTATACAGTATAGATGGCTCTGAAATTATAGCCAATATTAAGATATATGTTGATAAAACATAGATTAGCCTCTGTAAAGTCAAAGAAGGCTGTAACTCAGCAACTTGATTGTGCCTGGATTAACATCAAGCTGGAAAACATGGTGATCATGGCCCACAACTGGAACTTCCTATGACAAACCTCCTTGATTCATGAATGTCAAGGAGCAAGAGAAAGTCACTGACTATTACTTTGACCGATCG